>JAJPGS010000670.1:0-26832 GCA_028654335.1 Alnus rubra
GAATAAATTAACTTGAAGTTTAAATATAATATATCTCAAATTTATATGTATGTATATAAATTTATTATGCATATATACAAAGTACGTGTGTGCATATACACATATAACCATACATACTCACAAACACATTTATGTAGGCACAAATTTATAAATTAAAGTCATAACAATAATTTAATTTATATTTATCCTATCACGAAAGTAATTCATTTTTTACTTAAATATTCTTATTACAAAATTAAAATAATATAATTTTTTTTTTTTTTTTAAAAAAAAAATAAAGTTATACGAGTTTATATAAGTTTATTCAAGCTGAGTTGAATTTATATGAGTATGTCTCATTTAATATTTAAACATATTATTATTTTCAAGATAACTTATTATTATTCCAACAGAGACCAAATTTTGTTTAACTAAACCGAATCGAAACGAATGAAATTGACTTTACGAGTTGCTGGACTTATGGCCTTGTTTGCCAAGGACAAGAACGGAATACAGTTGTGTCGGTTACTGTTCATGTACTTTTTTTTTTTTTTTTCATATTTTCTAATACCAATCAACATAAAAAATATTTCCATTTTTTTTTCACTTTTTATATCACATCAATAATTTTTTTATTACTATTCAAATAAAAAAATTAACTACAATACAAAACTTTTTCACTTTTCTATACAATTTCTTTTACTTTATATTACATTATCATTTTTTACTAATTTCAAATTAACAACCCACTACTTATTCTTATATATTTTTGCCATATATTTAAACCCTACTATGCACCGTAAAAGCTCCAATTACTCATATTCTTAAATAAAGCTGACTATACGATTTTATGTGGATCATTGGGAAAAGGAAAATTCAAAAAGAAAAACTCTGAAAATAAAGAACCGTTGGGTCAGTTTAAGATGGACTGCCAGAATGGCATTCATAGATTCACAATTGTCAAATTATTATAAACCTCTTTAATTTACAGATGAATCCTACCATATTATTTGATCGAATTTTAAAAAAAATTTAGACCGATAATTATAAAAAATTACTTATAAAATTTATCTGACTTAATAAATGGTTAGACAATCTTATTTTTATTTGGTCAAATATATCTCATAAGTAGTTTTTATATGTTATTTAAATATTTTTTAAATAATATGTTACGAGAAAATTAGAGGAAAAAAAAACTCAATTAAATATTATTTCAAATAAATACTAAATGAATAAGAGATGAAATAGAGATTTTATATTAAAATAATGTTTAGAGAACCACTTCTTCTTCCCTAGATCTAAGATGCAACTTTTAATTTTCTTAATTTATGTAACAAGAAGAAAATTTAGAGGTGTTTGGTAAAGATTGTTGAGTTGAATTTTTTTAAGAAGTGATTGATGTGATTAAATTAAAAAGAATTTGTACGGAAAAGTTAAAAAAAAAATTGTATTATAGTGGATTTTTTTTTATTTGAATAATAATAAAAAATTATTAATACGATATAAAAAATAAAAAATATTAGAATGTTTTGAAGTTCATTATTTTTTTATAAAAGTGAAAATAAATGAGGAAAATGTATTATTTATTGCCAACCAGAGAATCATAAAAGAATCCAAAGTGTTATTAAAAAGGACAGAATTATAAGGTGTTGTTTGGTAAAGATTGTTGAGTTGAATTTTTTATTATTATTAATAATAAGAAATGATTGAGGTGATATAAAATAGGAAAAATTTATATGTAAAAGTTAAAAAAAAAAAAAAATTGTATTGTATTGTGTATTGTAATAGATTTTTTTTTATTGGAATAATAACAAAAAGTAATTGATGTGATATAAAAGTTCAAAAAAGTTAATATTTTAAAGTTGATTATTTTTAGGAGAAATGAAAATAAAAAACTGAAATATGTTGTTTGTTGGCAAACAGCCAAAATAGAAAAGAAAAAAAGAAGAAAGTCTTCGGTGGTCAATTGTAGAGAATATGTCCGTTGCAGCTGCATGTACGTACAGAGAGGGAAGACTGAACGAGTTGAAAAGAGGAAATGCAGGGCATACTGGCAGGAGTCCAGGACCATTGGTCACAAGCCTCTCGTGAATGAGATTTTAATCAAATCAAAATTTTCCCTGCAAATCCACAAGCGACAAGAAAAGGGTAAAAAATAGAGCCATTAATGGCGTTATATCTCCAATATCTCCTCCCTACTTTAGCATCGGTATCGAACTCGGCGGTTTAAAAGTTTCACCAAATTTTGGTGAAACTTCTTAAAAACTCCTCATCATCTAGCTGGCTATCGTTTCACCAAAATGACTCTTGTCAGATTCCCTCTTCATATTTATCGCAGATCAACCTCACGCTATTTCATTTTTTATTATTATTTTTCATTCTCGCGCCTTTCTTCATTTTCCTCCGTCACTTTCCTCCCGCAAGATCTCTCTGCCAAGGGAACTCTCTGCCAAGGGAAATCAGCTGCAAGTCTTCAACTCCCAACGGACCCCTCCAGCGCAAACCCAAAGCCCTAGGCCCCTTTGATTCAAAGCCCTACCATTGCCACTCCTCCACCAATGGTATCCTTTTTCCCCTTTCTCATTCTTTCTTCTTTCTCTTCTTTCTTTTCTTTCTTTTCTGTTTTTCTTTCTTCTCTCTTTTCTGAGAGACACCGAGAGACCCGAGAAGAGAGAGAAGCCGACTGAGAGAGAGAGAGAGAGATCGTGAGAGGGAGAGACCGGATCTGAGAGTGAAACCGGGAGAAGACCACCGGAGGTCCGATTTCCGGTGGTCTTTGCTCCAGAAACCGACGGAGGAGAGGACCCAGAACCGGAACCCGTCAGCAGAAACCCGACCCTCCAACGACCCAGACCCAATTTCCGGAGAGCAGAGGCGCGGCTTCCGGTGGATCGTAGGCCGGAGCTGATTTCCGGCGATTCTGGCCGGAAATCCGGCGACTTCCAGAGGCGATTTCAGGTGAGCAAGGAGTGCGATTTTCCGGTGATTTTTCCCTAGCTTTGAACAAAAATTCGCTTGGTAATTTCTGATGAATTCTTGTTCAAATTGTTATAGGTTTATTTTGATTTATGATTTGTTGGAATTATCTTTGATGTTGGTTGATTTTCCGGTTGAATGGCATTCGGTGGGTTATGGGTATTTGTTGAATTTTTCCCCTGCTTCGGTGATGATGGTTCTGATAAATGATTGGGTGTTTTTGGATGTGAAATTATTGGGTAAAATTCACTGATTGGCCGACCCCCTTTGAAACTGATTTTCTGTTTGTTCTTCTTTCTTCCGATTGTGTATGTGTTACGGTATTGTGTTGATGTTTGTAGAAACTTTGATGTTCTTGACATACGTTAAAATAGTTATTCTCAAAACTGATAAAAAAGAATATATAATTAAAATAGAAAAAAATTTAGAAGGTTTGATGTAAGAGTAACTTTAAAAGTGATGGATAAAATAAAAAAAGTACATTATTTGAGCTAAATTTGGAGAAAATTTTGAAGAGCTTGATAAAAAATGGTAGAGTGTTTTTTTTATAGGGAAGTAAAAAATAGTTTTATTCCCTAAATATAAGGAAAATGATTGGTAGACTGCTGTTAGTGCTCTAATTACAATTAGGACAACCTGGTTATCTGGTTATAGATATTTTTTGTTTTTCAATTTTTCAGTTATCGGCTGTTATTAGGCAAATTTTTACTGTCTACAAAAGTTTTTTTTTGTTCAGTGTTACATTACTTAGACAGATTTTAACAGTGGAAAAAAAAAAAATCTCCGAATCTAAAAAGCTTATTTAGCAAACCTTTATTATTATTATTTTTTTTCAAACAGAAATGAGCCAAAGAAAAATGCAAGTCAGACCAAAAATTGTATTAATTATTTGTTTCATTTGAAAGAAAATCTTTTAATTTTTATCTCATTGCGTATATAATATCATATTAAGTCATACATAGAGAATAATGAAATCATGAAGATGAGAATGCCAAGCACATCTAGTTACCAATTTATTTTTCCTAACTAATAAAATCTAATTAGAAATATGGTAATAGTTTAATACATTATATAATTAAAAAAAATGTTTGGTTTTACTCTATTTCATTTTTTTTCCTACCTCGGTATTAGAGGTGTGCAAATAAATTAATGAATCTATAGAACCACATGTTGGTTCCAAATATATATATATAAAAAAAATTGAAGCATCAAATGTATTTAAATCAAAAATTTTGAAATTTAAGAAATTTTTAAGTTAAATTTAGAACGCATAAAGAAGAGAGATATTCGGCCTCTAACCATGAAGTTGCTGCGCCAAAGGGTTTTTGAGGAGAATGACACATTAATACTACATGTACGTTTTTCTTTCTATTTTTTTTTTTTTTTTTTTTTCTTAGACAGTTCTTTAATTTTATTATGTTTAAGTACATAGTTTTAGACAGTGAACAGATAAATTCAAAAGCTTTAATTCTACATGAAAAGCTATATGAAATTTATGAAATCATGATGATCAAAATATTATCGCTTTCGGTGAGAACGGTAGGAGAATAATGAGGAACATTGCTTATCATCGCAAAAAAATAGCACTTGGTTTCATTGTTCAATGAGAAACTTTTTTTTTTTTGATAAGTAAGAAAATTATATTAAAAAAGCGTAAGACGCCCTTAAGTACAAAGGAAGTATACACAGGAACAACCCAACTAATCTAAGAAAACCCACCTAGCCCACATAAGATAACCCAATAAAACTCTCAAGAAAACCAAAATACAGTAGAACTCCATCAAAACCCACAATAAACCCAAAATATAGAAGCACCCATCAAACACCCAAAATACAGTAGATACCCCCAATCAAGCACCCAAACCTGCCTCAAGAAACCCGCCAAAACTCGGAGAGCCCTCCCAAAAAAACCCACAAACCCAAAACCCAAGAGAAGCACCCAAAATACATAGAAAAGCTTAAATACAAGCAAACCCAAAATACATAGGAAAACCTGAGCTACAGGAAGGAAAGAAAATAAAATAATAATAATAATAATAAAAAAGCTGCGACACGTGGTGCCTCGCGTGTCGGAGCATGAAACAACTCGCGCCGGAGAAACGTCGAAGTCGCCGGAAAAGATGAGGAAACCGTTGGAGATGCTGCTGGAGGGGCGCATGTGTGGCGAAAAGGACCTAAACACCGTAAATGTAGCTCCCTATCTTCAGAAACACCCTCGGCCACCCTCTCCGGAACGGCGTGAGGCAACCACCCGTCGCTGCTCCGACCGTGAGGGTAAGCCGAAACACGATGGAGATTCCCCCAGTGAGGCACGTGCACTGATAGGAGTACCCAAACACCATAGATCTACAGCCTAAGAACGAAAAGAACCAAACAGCCATGCACAACGGTGTGACGACCATCCACAGAAACAACGACGGGAAGATGAACTTTGTGTCGGTATAAAAAATAATACAGTTCAGTTTTGATATGTTGTGTCGATTCTCCTTCAAAATAAGTCTTTAATGTTTGATAATAACAATCGGTTGAAGGTTCTATTGACTGATTTTAGTTTTTAGTTTTTGAAGTTTTTCTTCATAGTTTGTGCCATCTAAATCTTAAAACCGTGAAAGAACATAGCCTATTCTAGTATTATTACTCTAGAACTTATGATCATTTAGATGAGATTACATATTAATATCTAATTATTGAATATTATAACAAAAGTGTTAAAAGGTTTCTAATTGATCTTGATTTGCATAACTGAGCTTATATGTTATCAGACTAACAAAGTTTAGTTTGTTTTCAGCTCTAGTATGCATAATATTATGTTAAAATCTATTCCTAATTATTATCATGGTATGACTAATGCTTGTGGTTGTATCCACTCATTTATACGTAACGTGCATCATTATTTTGTTCATGAATTTTTTAACAAGGTATTTAGTAAATATCTTGTCGCAAAGTTTCTGAGCAAAATGATGATGCACGTTACGTTTAATTGAAGGGATACAACCACATGCATTAGTCATACCATGATAATAATAAAGAATGGATTTCAACATAATATTATGCATACTAGAGCTGGGATCAAACTAAACTTTGCCAGTCTGATAACATATAAGCTAAATTATTCAAATCAAGATTAGTTAGAAACCTTTTAATATTTTTGTTATAATATTCAATAATTAGATATTTAAATGTAATATCATATAAATGATCATAAATTGCAGAGTGATAATACTAGAATAAGCTATGCTCTTTCACGGTTTCAAGATTCGGATAGCACAAACCACGAAGAAAAACTTTAGAAAAAAGAAATTAAATTCAGTCGATAGAACCTTCAACTGATTGTTGTTATCAAACATTAGAGGCTCATTTTGAAGGAGAATAGACACCACATGTCAAAACTGAACTGTATCATTTTCGATACCGACACAAAGTTCATCTTCATTCTTAGGTTGTTTCGGAGCATCTGAAAAAGTTATAAGATAAATAATTTGTTTATGAGTTTCCCGTTGAACAATGAAACCAAGTGGCATTTTTTTGCGATGATAAGCGATAATATTTTGATCATCATACTCATAAATTTCATATAGTTTTTCACGCATCGTTAAGGCTTTTGAATTCATTTGCTCACTACCTAAAGCTCTGTACTTAAACATAATAATAAAAAAAAAGAACTCTCTAAGAAAAAAAAAAAAAAAGAGAAAGAAAAAGCGTACATGTAGTTTTGATGTGTCATCCTCAAATACCCTTTGACGCAGCGACTTCATGGTTAGAGGCTGAATATTTCTCTTCCTTATGCGTTCTAAATATTAGAAACTCCTTAAATTTTGAAATTTTTGATTTAGTTACATGTGATGCGTTTTTTTTTTTTTTTTTTTAATATTTGAAACTAATGTGTTGTATAGATTCATTAATTGATTTACACATTTCTTAGACCGAAGTAGACAAAAAAAAATGTACAATAGAGTAAAACTAACATGTTTTTTATTTAATTATATAATGTATTAGACTATTATGATATTTCTAATTAGATTTTTTTGAAAAACAAGAAATAAGTGTAACCGAATAACCTGGGTACCCCGTTTGCATTTACCAGTTATAATCGGTTAATAACTCGGCAGTGGATAACTGGTTTATATATGTATATGTATATATAAAACTAAAGTTATGTATATCAGTAGGAATTCGTGATAACTAAGCTCTAGCAGATTAGTAGAGGATTGGGATCACTCACGCTAACTATCTGCCCCTTATTTTTGTGGAACCAAATGGGTTGTTTGGTTTGAATATTATTCAATTGGGTTTTATTAAAAAATCCGGAAACCCACATCCAACCCGAATAAAAACCCGGATTTAAATATTCTAATTTTCAAATTCCCTTATTCAAATGCCATGATTATTTCAATAATTATACACAATTTTTCATACAATTCAATTATTTCCTACCATTAAAAAACATTTTTTTTTAATCTAAAAAATTTAACACCTATCATTATACACAACTTTTCATACAATCCAATCATTTCCAATCACTTCTTACCATTAAAAATAATTTTTTTCAATCTAAAAAATTCAACATTTAAACACAAATTCAAAAAGAATCCGAATTCTATTCAACATCCAAACATATTTTTTTTTGCCTCGAAATTCTTAAAGAAATTCAAAATATTTTCTTATTAAAAAAATCTAACACCCAAACGGATTGATATCTCACGACAGTTTACAGTTACAACTACATCTCACCTCTCTTTTTTAAAAACACAGAAACAGGTAATAGGTAGAAAAAAAAACATAAAACTAGAGCCCAATAAGGCAAGAGGGACCTTCTTTTTTTCTAATCCATACACAAATATCCCCCATAACATAAATCACTAAACCCCTACAGAATCAAGAGAATTGACCTTACTCTGTGATCTAGTTAGTGGACCTGTCGTACGAATTGTTGCAGACCTTCGTTGTTGATAATAGCTTTAAAATACCTAGTTTTCTTATTAAATGAGCTTCAAGAATTTTATTCCAATATTTTCTATTAAAAGCCCCTCTCTCTATTGCTCCACTTGTTAGTGGAAAACTCAATTTAATTTACTTTTCTACACAATAATTAGAATTTTACTTGATATTTATAATTCCTTGTGGATCGACCTCATACTTGCCGATAATTTATTACTTGCGAAAGCCTGTACTTGAATTTGCTCTCTTTTTCGACTCAACAAGTTTTTGGCGCCGTTGCCTGAGAATGTGTTTAAGATACTTAGCTTAATATATGTTATTTTTATTAGTTTTATTTTAGTTTTGAAATGCAAGATTAATTCAACTTCAGTTGGAACAATGATCCATATGTTAATGAGCCTCACCATGTCAGAATACTTTGGAGAACACATTAAAAGCCTTCATGAAAAGGCAAGCCCAAATCAACCAAGATACCATGCAAGATCTTCAAGAGTTAAAAAACTCGCTCAATAGAATTGAGTCTCATTTGAGGATTGAGAGTGCGAATGAAATTTTTTAAGATCCAATGACTCAATATGGGGATAATGAAATCGAAAATCCTCAAGTGGACGATGATGAGCCTAATGATGTTGAGGAAGATGGGGATGTACATGAACTAAATGTGGTTCAGACACTTAAGCATGATCACTTTAATATGTATTGTTTTGATAATCTTGTAAAATATCGCTTCACTAACTTTTGTGATTTTAATTTTTGTGAGGATTCTACATCTAGATTGGAGGTGAATGAATGGAACCCTATATTCGACTTACTACCTCATGTGCCCAAAATGTTGCCGCTAAATGAGAATGTGCTAAAGGTGAAGTTAAAACAATTGGTAGTAGCAAGCATGTATGCACATTTAAGATCCAATGATTACTTTCTTTTTTTATGTGGTAAGCCCATTTAAACTTGATGGTGTTGGGGAAGTAAGGGGAGAACAGGGAGTGGCACGTCAGTGTTACAATATAACGCTGAAAAGGGCCCCTTCACGAAATAGTTGCAGGGAGAAAGGTGAGCAATAGCAATCACAGCAGGGGGAACCAACCGAGGAGATGAAAGAATTTGAAGTAGGAGGTAACAGGAAAAAAGTTAGGGTCGGATCTCTGTTATCTCCAGAAGTCAAAGAATCCTTGGTAGCTTTCCTTCAAAATAATACCGACGTGTTCGCTTGGTGCCATGACGATATGCTAGGAATTGATCATTTGGTAATTTCGCACAGGCTAAATGTCGATCCAAATCACTGGCCCGTTAAGCAAAAAAGAAGATGCTTTGCTCCAGAAAGAAACCAAGTCATACATGAAGAAGTGGAGAGGCTATTAAAAGCCGGTTTTATCTGAGAGGTGGACTACCCTCAGTGGCTGGCCAACGTTGTCTTGGGGAGAAAGTCAAGCGAAAAATGGAGAATGTGTGTGGACTTCACCGATCTCAACAAGGCATGCCCAAAAGATAGTTTCCCTCTCCCCCGGATGGATGTCCTAATCGACTCCACCTCGGGGCATGAGCTCCTAAGCTTTATGGATGCCTTCTCGGGTTATAACCAGATACACATGAGCGAGCTCGATAAAGAAAAAACTTCTTTCATCACTGACCGAGGGTTGTATTGCTACAATATGATGCCATTCGGCTTGAAGAATGCCGGTGCAACCTATCAACGGCTAGTCAACAGAATGTTCCGTGACCAGATCGGAAGGAATGTAGAAGTATATGTGGATGACATGTTGGTGAAAAGCCGAAAAGCGACCAACCATCTGGCCAATCTCGAAGAAACCTTTAACACATTAAAGAGATATCGAATGAAGTTAAACCCGGCTAAATGTGCTTTCGGTGTCTCATCCGGAAAGATTCTTGGATTCATGGTCTCGAGTAGAGTAATCGAGGCAAACCCAGAAAAAGTCCGAGCTGTGCTGGAAATGCAAGCTCCCCGTACAACAAAGCAACTGCAGCAATTGACCGGGAGGATTGCAGCCCTAAACCGGTTCATCTCCCGGTCAACAGATAAATGCTTGCCCTTCTTCAAGATACTCCGGAAGGCGTTCGTTTGGAACAACGAGTGCGAAGTGGCTTTTGGTCATTTGAAAGAATACCTAACCAACCCACCACTCCTAAGCTCGCCAGAGGAAGGGGAAATTCTCTACCTATACTTAGCAGTGTCACCATCCGCTGTTAGCTCAGTCTTGGTTCGAGAGGAGTCCGGACTGCAAAAGCCAGTATACTTCACCAGCAGGGCGCTACACGGGGCCGAAGAAAGGTATCCTCGGATTGAAAAGTTAGCTTTTGCCCTTATTACTTCAGCGCGGAGGTTGAGACCATACTTCCAGACACATGCTATAAGGGTACTCACAGAGTATCCTTTGTAGAAAGTATTGCAAAAGCCTGACCTCTCGGGAAGGTTAGTAAATTGGGCCATGGAACTCGGAGAATTTGACCTGGAGTTTTATCCGAGAACCACCATCAAAGTCCAAGTTCTGGCAGACTTTATAGCAGAATTCAGCAATCTCCCCGAAAGCCATGAAATGCCTACAAAACAAGCATGGATAGCTTATGTAGATGGATCATACATGAAGTCCCGAAGCGGAGCTAGGGTGGCCTTGATAACACCGGATAAGGAGGAAATCGCAGTGGCATTGAAGTTAGACTTTCCAACCACAAACAACGAGGCGGAGTACAAAGCAGTAATTGCAGGCCTTAGCCTGGCAGAACATCTGGGAGCAAAAAACCTCGAAGTACGAAGCGACTCACAGGTTGTTGTCGGCCACATCCAAGGAGGATCTGAGGCCAAAGGTGAAAAAATGATAAAGTATCTTGCCAAGGTGTTGGGTTTTTGGCACCGCTTCGAACGAGTGGTGGTCACGCAGATCCTGAGGGCCGAGAACGGACGAGCCGACGCACTAGCTTGGCTGGGATCGGCAACGGACGAAATGATTTCAGCCTCAAAACACCGGGTTATCATTCTGTACAAACCTTCCGTGGAGGATGCCAGATCGGTAATGCAGATCGATGACGCCTACGTAATTCCTGAATGGGCAAGGTACGTGATTGAATATCTTAAGAACGGACAACTGCCAAATGACAAAAAAGAGGCTCGAAAAATCAGGATGCAATTAGCACGATACACTCTTGTTGGTAACATTCTATATCGCCGAGGCTATTCACTCCCATTATTAAAGTGCCTCTCGGCGACTGAGGCCATGTACATGTTAAAGGAAATTCATGAGGGAGTCTGTGGCAGTCACTTGGGGGGTAGAATGTTAGCACACAAGGCTGTACGAGATGGCTACTATTGGCCAACGATGAATCAAGAATCAATGGAAATGGTCCGAAGGTGTGAATAGTGCCAAAGGTTCGCCAAGTTACAAACCAAACCACCAGCAGAACTTAGCTCAGTTTCTTCACCACGGCCGTTTACCCAATGGGGGGTTGACATTGTAGGGCCCATGCCCACAGGAAAGGGGAATTGCATATTTCTAGTGGTCGCAGTGGATTACTTCACCAAATGGGCAGAAGCGGGGCCTTTAATGACTATCACGACTGGGCCAATCAAAAATTTCCTCTGGAAGGCAATCATATGTAGATTTGGGATACCTTACGCCCTAATAACTGACAATGGAACACAGTTCGACTGCAAACCATTCCAGGAGTGGTGCGATGAGCTCAAGATTCGACATTTTTTCTCGTCGGTATATCACCCACAGTCAAATGGGCAAGTCGAAGCGACAAACAAAACTCTGGTGAAGATATTGAAGAAAAAACTCCCGAAGCGTAAGGGAGGATGGGTAGAATACTTACCGGAAGTCATGTGGTCATACCGAACGACAATCAGCTCGGCGACTTCCGAAACTCCTTACTCACTAGCATTCGGAGTCGAAGCAGTGATACCAGTTGAAATAGGTTCCACAAGCTTCCGCATTCAGCACTATAATCCCGGGTTCAACGGCACAGGATTAAAGCTACACCTAGATCTTCTGGAAGGAAAACGAGAAGATGAGAGAGTCAGAACTTCCGCTTATCAAGAAAAGCAGCTCGGTATTATAACAAAAGAGTAAAGCCCTGATCGTTCAATACTGGTGATTGGGTGCTTCGGAGGATAACAACGGCAGCTAAAGACCCCACAGAAGGGAAACTGGGGCCGGTCTGGGAAGGACCATTCCGAGTTATTAAAAGCAACCCAAAAGGAGCGTACCAGCTTGACGATACAAACGGGAAAAAGCTGCAAAGACCATGGAATTCCGAGCATCTCCGAAAATATTATATGTAATTCCGGTTATATTATATGTAATCTGTTTGTTTTTAAACTTAATGTTTATCAATAAAATGCAGATTCAGACAACATATTAGATCCAAGGACAACATTCGCAAGATTGAGACTTGAATCACGTTGAGGGGATTCAAGTCGGTCAAATTCTGAGATTTGAATCACGTTGAGGGGATTCAAACCGGACAAACTCCGAGACTTGAATCACGTTGATGGGATTCAAACCGGACAAACTCCGAGACTTGAATCACGTTGAGGGGATTCAAGTCAGTCAAATTTCGAGATTTGAATCACGTTGAGGGGATTCAAACCGGACAAATGCCAAGACTTGGATCACGTTGAGGGGATTCAAGTCGGTCAAATTCCGAGATCTAAATCAAGTTGAAGGATTTCAAGTCAAAGAAATGCCTTGACTCAAGTTCGAAGTTCAATATTTTGAATCAAAATTCAAGGATACAAGAAAATGTAGCCTAATAAACTTAGGCTCAAATCAAAAATTTACACTTAGCCAATTTTGGCTAAGTGTAAAACCTAAACGGTATGAGTAAGCAGAAGAATAGAGTAAAAGATACAACACCAATATAAGTTTGTACCGAATGTTATAGACATGGAAAAGCAAAGGCCAACAAAAACGCCGAAACAAAAGGCGTGCTAAAAAAAAATATACTAAGTTTTATCTACATTCGGTTCATCAAAAACTTGGCTAGCAGGAGCCTCAATATCAGTGGCCTTAGTCGAAGCACCTAAGTCTGCCGGCTCGGTCACCTCATCAGCTGTTCCGGCATCTTCACCAACCTAGTCCGGGACATCAGGAATCAAGTCTCAGCCTATTTCCTGTAGCTCTAAGATAGCCTGCTCGGGAACATCCATAAAGTCGAGTTCAACCCAACAAAATTTTGGGAAGGCGTCGGAGGGTTAAGCACAAATTCTTTAAGGAAATCAAAACCCCAGCTAAATCCATTAACCCAAGTTCGATCCTGAACTTTGGTGAAAGCAAGAATCTGACTATGGAACCGATCGGCCTTTGATTTATAATGAGCAGCCTTCGATTTGTAATGCTTGGACTTTTTCCACAGCTCACAATACTTTAGTTTAGCTTTTTGTAAATCGGCCTGAGCAGCTTGTAAGCCCAATTCAACCTCCTTTAACTTTTCCTCAACCACCTTTAACTTTTCCTCAGCGGTACTCTGAGCTTCTTCAGCGTCCCGCTGAGCATCTTCAGCGAGCCTCCTTTGCGCCTTCGCAGCACTCAGATCGGCTCGCCTCGACATTGTCAGTATGAGCCTTAAGCGCAAACAATTCGCAAGTCTGCTCGTCCAGCTGGGCGGATAGTCCTTGACTGGCTTCCTCGGCCACATTTCGCCTAAGCTCGGCATCAGCAATTAGTGCATCATGATTAGCCAATTATGATTCCCGCTCAGCGAGAAGCTTACTCAACCGGGCCACTTCGGATTCTAGGGATAGACTCTGGGCCAACTCGAGCTCAAGCTCAGAAATCCGTTGTCGAAGTCCGGCCATTACCGGGACCTGATTTCGGTGGAAATCCCTATGCTGGTCATAAAGAGCAAGGGTATCCACCAATTGCTGCCGAGCAAAGAAGAAACTTAGAAAATAAAAACATCAAAAGCCAAATAAAAAAAGAAAAAGAAAAAAGAAAAAAGAAAGAAACCTACCATGGTTTGCAATCGAACTAATGAGGTGATCATGTCCTCGGTCGGAATGCAACCAACGGTACTTAGCCCTAAATAGTCGGCTGGAGTCAGAGCCCGAACCGCATCCATAATTGGCCTAGCTAAACACTCTTCCAAAGAGGCCTTGTCAAATTCATACTCCCGGGCTGGCCTAAAAAACCCGACAGAATCATGAGTAGGTTCCCTCGCTAACCCGTCTTCTTCAGTTTCAAGCTCGACGAAAGGTCTACTAGAACTCAGTTTTGCCCTTTCTGCCACAAGGCAAACTATAGGTCCGACATTTGGATCTGCAGCTGCGTTTTCGGCCTCTATTTGAGTAGATCCCGTGTCATCACCGACTTCAGCGTCCCCTCTTGCTGCGATATTTGACGAGCCTCGATCTTGGCTTCTACCTATGCGTTCAGCAACTCGGGTAAAGCCGAATCTGTTTCAGAAAGGACGGTCTAGGACACCCCTTCCCCAACCATAGACGGAAGGGTCACGTCCTGGCCCACAGGTTCCGTGCTGAATACGTCCTCATTGTGAAGTACCGGTACTTCACCTAGTGTTGAGTGTTGAGTGTTGAGGCACAGCCTCTTCCTCGGTACTCTGAGGTAAGCACTAGGAGGCAGTCATCGCCACCACGGGTTCCGTGTTAGGTATGTCCTCATCACGGAGTATTGGTACTTCAACTAGGGATGGGTACTGAGGCACAGCCTCCTTCTCGGTACTCTGAGGTAAGCACTCGGAAGCAGTGATTGCCAAGGGCTCGACGCGAATGGGAATACCCTTAACCGCCGAACCAATCGATTTAAGGTACGACCGTGCCGCCTCGATCCTTGGTCTTTTCCTAACAGCTTCCCCTTCCGCCTCTTTGTCCGATGAGGCCTTTCTTGAAAAGCCTTTGATTTTTCAGCCGATTTCTCGGCAGCCTTCAACTCGGCCGCCTTCTTCTTTTCGACCGCCTTTTTGGCTTTAGCTTCCTGTTCGGCCCCTATCCGTTGGGCATCGGCAAGGAGCTTCTTCACAGTTTTTGGAACCTCTTTTGGCTCCTTTGACTTCTTCGATCCGTCGGAGACCTTCTCTTTACCCTTAAGGGTGGTAGGCGTAGGGTCTTCTCTCGGTTTCTGAGCCTTACCTTTCCGATCCTTCAGAAAAGGAAGATCGGAAATCGGGATCTTGTAACCGAGAATGTTTCGCATATTCTCGTTCGTGATGAGGTGGTCGAAATTCAACACCACCTTAGCATCCTCGACTGATGTAGCCTTCACAAAGGCAAGTATGGCGTCGACATTGTCGACTTGCTCATCATTTAGTTCGGGGGCTTCCGACGCCCAGACTCCCATGCGAGCCCAGTCTCGGGGAACCCTTTGGTACTCTGGGAATAGTAACTATTCCGGCTTTTCCCACTGGCCAGAAACCCGAAACGTTTGCTCCTTCCATTCTTTGTTGTTTGAATACCTCCAAGCAAGGTGAATAATAGATGGCTTCTTGCGAACGGTGAATTCTACCGAACTGTCTCGCCGGAAACCAGCCTGGTAAATTGTGAGGAATTCGTCAATAGTCATCCTCTTTTGAAGCTTGGTCCTCTTGAGAACAAAGGAGGCAAACAAATACCTCCATCCATTCGGTTTTACTTGGGAGGGAGCCACCCCGAGCCGTACTAATAATTCCCAAGCTATCAAGGGAAAAGGAAACCGAAATCCGGCCATCAGCATTCGCTCTGTGATGGTCACATCGCCGCCTGCGATGGACAGTTGCTCGGGTGCTGGAAATGAAGGATTACTGAAGACGGAATGCTATAACTCCGGCGGAGTGGGGTCGCCCCCAACATGAGCACTGTCAGACTCAAAATCAGAAGCCATAGCGTGATTCAGGTGTTTGAGGAAAGTCGGTCAAATGTTTGAAGCAAGTCGGCCAGATGTTTGAAGCAAGTCGATCAGATGTTCGAAGCAAGTCGGAAAACATTTTGAAGGTAATCGGGGAATAGAAAATTTTGCCGGAAAAAGGGGCTTCTCACCGAAAAACTCAGGGATGTTTTACAGAATAGTGAGTGGTAAAAAGTAAAAATGAGGGATGGAGGTATATATACTCCTTCTTGAAGTAGCTGAAAAGACACTCATTGAATGCACCGGGTTAAAAGATTTTGTAACCGTCGGGTTTACAGCTAGCCTCGAAAGACAAGCCAACGCGCGTCTTAGCGCGTGAAACAGCTTTCACAGCGAAAAGGCCAGTAAGTGTCATTACACGCGGCGTAACAACCCGAATCAACCTAGTCATAGCCATGCAGTACAAGAATACAGACCGACCTGACAGCAGATTTCGAATCTCATGATGACTAATTCCATTATTTCGGATGGTTTTGATTCCCCAAAAAAAAAAAAAATCTCTCTTTTAAATTTCAAATTTCCCGGTATTTTAACAGTTTCCAGCTTACTTCACATTCAAACTAGGCAGGGACGCACAAAGAAATTCCTTTCACCGAAACTACTTCGTGCAAAAGGAATTGGGGGGTCACTGTTGGGAAATAATCTCGATTCTGCCCAGTGGGCCAGAATCGCAGCCCATCAGAATCTTTTTTGGTTAATTTCCGAGAAACATACACAAAGTCGGTAATTTACCAATTCCACGTAGAGGTCAAGGACGGTAAATTCCGACCTCGTATCAACCAGGGAAGAAAGCCTACTACCTACACAATCGCTATCATTAAGGAAGGCGTCCCCACGATCTAAGAGCAGTTGATGACCGACTCCACGATCGTGAAGGCGGTTGAGGACCGACTCTAGAATGATCGTGGAGCACGAACCGCGACTCCACGATCTCAAGACGGTTGAAGACCGACCTGGCTACGATCGTGAAGCATGTGCCTCAATCCCACGATTTGAGCAGTCGATAAGTGCTCCAGATCTGACACGTGGTCCAATGGAAAAATCAGATCGCTCACAACGTGATATGTTTAAATACCTCACAACTGAACAGGTAAATTCAGATTGCTCATTGTGATACAAGAGTGATATACACTTGGGATAAAAACTGACAAAGGCATCGGAGTGGGATTGTTGGATTCCCCCCGACGTAGTTTGCTTGTTTTACAGGATAGCAGAGATATGCTCTTCTGATTCGTCAACTACCATATCAGAAACTGTTCTAACATTTTCTCTGAAATTATATTAATGTTTCTTACCAGCTATCTGACCTTACCAGTCGTCCATCGCTTGATTCGCTTCTACCTCTTTCCCTCGTCTGAATTTGCTCCTTCATTTATGTTAATATTTAATGACATTGTAGGAGAGGGTAGGGTATGATATGATATGCATACTACGAGCTAAAAGAAAATTATTGTAGTATCTAAAAAAAAGAGTAAAAAATAATTTTATTTTCTAAATTTTAAGAAAATTATTTACGATGGATTACCATTTTTTTTTTTTTTACCCAAAAACAAATTTTTTGGGGACAAAACAAAATGGCAGTCATTAAAATTTTTAGTTTTTTATATTTATACATTATTTGATATAGATGATAAGTGTCGTAATTTTATTAAATTTGAGGTGTCACGATAATGGAGTCGGGTCGGGCAATTTTCTAAACGAAATTTAACAATATTATAGACTAATTTACATTTTTCTATATAGCAAGGAACTCTATACATGCACTACTAAAAAAATAGTTAGAATATTTTAAAACAAAATATAAGACTTATTACAATTTACAAATCAACTAAACTATGAAAACGAATTTCACATTCTTTCCTATATTTTTAATGAACACAAAATTTGTCGTTTGATTTTAGTGCAGCACCTTACGAGAATCAATTGTCTCTCATCTTCATTCTTTTTTATCTGTGTATTCTAAGAGTTCCTTGTGATTTACTCTATATAGGATTAAGAATGCTACAGTTTTTTTTTTTTTTTTATAACTTTCTTTTTTATATATATAAGAAAATTGTTAAAAAAAAAGAAAAATAGAAAAAGATAACAAACAGCAAAATACTCCATTAATTTTCTAAACATAAAGATTGCTACAATTCGTTCTTCCCAATATGTAAACAACCAAAAAAAACTTTTCCTATTTAATATTTTAATACAAAATATTTTTTCTTTCCTCTCATTTCTTATCTTTCTGCATTTTATTAAAAAATTTGTTAGAATTTTGTTGAAAAATAAGAAGGTAATACATTTAATTAATATAAAAATAAATAAATAAATAAGAGAAGTTATGGTAAAATATATTTGAATCAAAAAGCAAAACACTTTATTTTTATTTTTTATTTTTTTTAAAAAAAGGGTAAGTAAATGCTGTTAAAAAGATAAATTTTCCTGAAGCAAATCTTTTACCGCCAGTCAAAAGAATCGTGCAGGTCTTGTCTTTGCACATCTCTCAACTCTGCCATGCCTCTCACATTAAAGGCGTGCAGCTCAAACAGTGGTCACTTGGAAGATGAGTCTTCTCACGAGAACGAAGGGTCCCTTGGAAGAAAAATGATTTTTTTTATACAATTAATGCACAATTTTTATATTATCAAAACACAACGGTGAAACAGAAGAGCCGGTTAATAACAAATTTTTATATAATCATCTATATAGTTATTTTGAGTTAATTACCTTTTTCTTCTATGAACTATCAATTTTTGCACAAAGCTCTTACAAACTATCAACTCGACCAAAATAAAGCATTCAACTACCAAAGACAATCATTTTCTCCCATTCCGCCAATCAGAGGAATTAAAACAAACGGTCAACGAGTCACGTGACCGTCACATGCGATTTTACTCTCATTTTCTTCCTATTTTTCACCCATGAACTACCACCATCTTCCAACATGCCCTCATGAACTACCACCATCTTTCAACATACCCCAATGTAAAACGGCACGTGACGGTCACATAACCCGTTGACCGTTTGTTTTAACCCCTCTAACTGACGGAAAGGGGAAAAATGGTTGTGTTTGGTAGTTGAATACTCTATTTTGGTCAAATTGATAGTTTGTGAGGGTTTTGCGCAAAAATTGGTAGTTCATAGAAGAAAAATGTAATTACCCTAAAATGTAATAATTTTGGCACAAATATAATGTGTCAGTTACAATTAATTTTTATATAAGTTCTTGTTAACAAAATAAAAAATAAATAATGATAGTTGTACACCAAGTGTACAACAATCATACAACACCCCTTCACAAGGGGTGGGTCCCACAGTGTATGGGGCCCACCCTTGTGAAGGGGTGTTGTATGATTGTTACTACTACGTACTCATTATATATACACATCACATTATGGTTGACATCATCGTGATTATTTTTCATCAAGCTAAGCAATTATTATTTCCTGGCCAATTAAAGAACAAAATGAAAGTTCATCTTAATATGCTATCTTGTCAACGAATAGTAATTTTTTTTTTCAATTCCAAAAAAATAATCCGGTTTTTTTTTTTTTTGAGGAAAAATAATCCGGTTGTTGATATAGTTAAATCACTAGGATAAAAAAAAATCATTCTATAACCTGACTTCTTTTCCCATTTTATTTTTTATTTTTGGTAAAAACAACTCATACATGAAAAGTGCAAAGATTTAGAAAGTTCAATAGTGGTGGGCTCCCAAACAGCAGACCCAAACCAAATAGGCAGTACTAAACAAGTATACAAAAAATAATAGGAAAGGAAGTGAGAGTTTAATTTTTATGACTCCAAAGAGAAAAAAAAATCCCGATCCTCTAAACCTTGGCAAAAGCCAAGAAATCAGCGCCAAAACAAGAAAATAAAAATGAAAACGTTGCGATTGGTTCGACATAGGCAAATAATGAGAGAGTTTGTTTGTTAATGTATTTTAATGTTTGTGTTAGGAAATAATCCCAATCCTGCCAAATGGGCCGAAGTTTTGGCCCACCAAGATCAGCAACAAACTACCGAAACCAGATATGTTGGGCTCATCAACAAAGAGGCCCAATAGGTCATGATAACATTTTACCAAAACCGTCTTACTCAGAGTCGGTAAAATGCCGACTCTGCGTACGCTTCAAAGCCGGTTAAAAACCGACCTTATGATAATCTTCAAAAAGATATCCAACGACCTGCATAATAGCGATTATTATGGAAGGCGCCCCCATGATCTAGAGTCGGTTGAAGATCGACTCCCAACGATCGTAAAGCCTGTGCCACGACCCCACAATCTCGAGCAAATTAGAAACCGACTCTGCGATGATCATGGAGCATGTACCACAATCCCACGATCCGGGTAGTCGACAAGTGCTCCAGATCCTAAACGTGGTCCAATGAAGAATCGGACTACTCTCAACACTCTATCTATAAATACCTAACAACTACACAGGTGCTTTTTAACGGCTCTGTCTTGAAAAAGCAAAAGATATATACACCTGAGATAATATTAATTTTAGCATCGAAGTGGGATTGTCGAGTTCCCCCCCCCCCCCCCCCCCCCCCCCCTGATGTAGTTTTCTCTTTTACAGGTTAAGAGGCAGGCTCTACTAGTTCAACGATGAACCAAACCGGAATCTGGTCTAACAGTTTGTTTGATGCATAAGGTCTGCTTTAACTGCCTCTTTGCTTACAAATGGGGATGGAAATTTTGAAGTAATTAAAAGTATCAAATGAATAATGAATAAATATTAAATACCCTATATAAATATAATATTACTTTGTTTTTTTTTTCAAGTTAATTTTCCATTATATAACCTATTCAGCACAAACAACATCCCTAACAACAATAGGACACAAACCAACCCAAACATGTTGACTATGATGGGCTACAACAAACTTGGCCAACAGATGGGCAGCCATATTTCCTTCACGACCTACATGTCCAACCCTCCAATAAGGAAACGACCCTAACAGAAGCCGTGTCTCCATGATAATATTCTCATAAACACCACAGCACTCCTCTGAGCTCCCCAACGCCAAGACAATCTCCTGAGCTTCTCCCTCCAACTCAATTGAAGAGAAACCCATCTCGCGCCCAAATTCAACAGCCCTCCGAGCACTAATAGCTTCAGCCACGATAGGATCCCTAATATAAGGCAAGGTTGAACACATAACCGCCCTCACTCTACCCGTTGAATACCTAGCAATAATCCCCACCCCCATGAGCTTCTTCTGACCATCCAAAGCCGCATTCCAATTTATCTTAATATTACCCATAGCCGGTTTGGTCCACTGAGAATGACCGTTTTAGCCACCATTAGACGGGACCACAACATCTACAAGAGTTTTCCGGAACTCATCCAAATCCTCTATGGCTGCTTTCACCAAGCAGGAAGGGGACTGCACCAAGCCACCGAAAACCAACCTATTCCGACGAAGCCAAATCTTATGAGCAATCATGGCAAACAATTCCATCTCCCCATCATTCAACCTATCACAGCGGTAACCAACAACATTGAAGAAAACATCTGCCACTATAGAACTCTTTTGAATAGGTCCCTCACAAATTCCCCACACTGCTTGGGATGCATTACACGACCACAAAACATGGCCACTAGTCTCAGCTTCAATTCCACACATAGTACATAATTGGTCAAAAACAACTTTTCTCTTGCATAAATTACTCTTAGTAGGAAGAGCTTCATTACTAACTCGCCATAAAAAGAGGATGATTGAACGTGGGATTTTTAATTTCCAGAGGTGAGACCAAAAGGGACTCGAAGTAGAGCGGACTAAAGAACACCCAAACACTTCTTCGGTCAACCTCCAAGTGATAGGCATTGCGAATTGAAAAAGAACTCGTTTTGTCCCTGCCCAGATCAACTTGTCCTCTTGTGATCATGGACTAATAGGCAAATTGCAAATCTTTTCTACAGTCGCCATCGGGAAGATGTGCTCAATGAGAGGTATGTTCCACCAATTTGTATCCAAATTTATAATCTCTGCAACTTTAGCTTCCCTGTTTAAGACCTGAACATGATTCTGTATCTTATGTGAAAATGTAAAAGGAAGCCACTTATCCTCTGAAATCTTAATATTTAAACCATTTCTCACTCTCCACATAACCACTTCCTCTAAGAGAGTTTAGCCTGTCAAATACTCTTCCAGGCAAAAGAATGCCTTTTGCCAAGATTAGACTTCATAAAATCTGCTCCCGGATAGTACTTCTCCCGCAAAACCCGTGCTGCCAGAGAGTCAGGAAATTTCAGTAATCTCCAACCCTGTTTAGCCAACATCGCAACATTAAAACAATCCAGCTCTCTAAAACCCAGCCCCCCATATCCTTATTCTGGCCCAAGTATTTGCAAGACTTACAAGTTATTTGTTTAAATATTCTTTAAACCCCCACCAAAATTTACTCATCAAAGAATTAATCTCCTTGATCAAAGTTTTGGAAAGTCGGAAGACACTCATCGTGTAAGTAGGAATTGGTTGGATAACAGTTTTCAACAGGATTTCCTTTCCTGCATGCATGAGAAGCTTCTCCTTCCATCCATTGAGCTTTGTCCAAATTCTTCCTTTAATAGAGTTGAAAGAGGAGAGACTCTAGAACGCCCAATTAAAGCCTGAAGCCCTAAGTATCTCTCAAATTGCTGAATAGAATCAACACCCGTCTCTTGAAGAATAACATCCATAGCCCTTTTCTTAGTATTCCTATTGAAATATATGGAGGTTTTCTCCCTATTAATTTTCTGTCCCGAGGCTGCTTCGTAGCATGCCAAAAGATCTTGAACACACCTCTACTCCCCCAAGTTTGCTTTACAAAAAAGAAGGCTACCATCTGCAAAAAATAGGTAGTTAATCCGGGTTCTACCTCGAGAGATTGGGATTCTAGTGATACCCCCTTCTCTCTTCTACCTCGAGAGATTGGGATTCTAGTGATACCCCATTCTCTCTCAACATTTCGGATCAAGGAACTTAGGGCATCAGCACGATAAGGGGATAAAGGATCACCTTGCCTCAAACCCCTAGTAGGAACAATGTGCCCATTTGGCTGGCCATTTATTAGAATGGAATAGGTAACCGTACGAACACACTGCATCAAGAGATTAACCCACCTATATGCAAAACCAAGCTTCCTAAGCATAGCCTCCAAAAAATCTCATTCCATCCTATCATACGCTTTACTCATATTGAGTTTAAGCGTCATGTAACCTTCTTTCCCCGAAAATCTTGTAGCCATAGTGTGGAGGGTCTCAAAAGCTACAAGAACATTGTCAGTAATCAAGCGCCTTGGAACAAAAGCATTTTGCTCCGGAGAAATAATGTGGGGAAGAATAGATTTCAACTGATTAGCCAACACTTTTGAAATAAGTTTATACAAAACATTACAAAGACTAATAGGTTTAAAATCAACAAGTTTTGAGGGAGAGTTCACCTTAGGAATGAGATCAATATTAGTATTATTTAAACCTTCATCAAAATCACCTCCATTTAGGAAAGACAACATTGCCCAGCAAACATCTCTTCCCACTGTATCCCAATTCTTTTGATAGAATACTGATGGGAAACCATCTGGGCCTGGGGATTTAAGAGGGTGCATCTGAAACATAGCTCTCCGCACTTCATCCTCTGAAAATTGGTGAAGAAGCCAGCTATTCATCTCATCATAGACTCAAGGGTCCACAAGATTGATACAGTTTTCTACTTGACCCGACCCTTGGGAAGTAAAAGCCGATTATAATAGCCTAAAAAAGCTCTGCTTATATCCCTCTTTTTCCTCCACACTTGTCCCTGCTCATCGCAAATACTCCAAATACTATTGACTTTCCTCCTATGTTGCGCCCAAGAATGAAAAAAAGCTGTATTTTGGTCCCCTTGACGGAGCCAGTGCTGTTTGGCTCTCTGTTTCCAACGCATCTCTTCTCGTTCGAGCAACACATCAATCTCTTGTTGAAGTGACTTAATTCGAGCTGCCAAAGATAGGGATTCACAGTGTTGAAGAGCAGCCAACTGAGCTGTTTTTTCCTTAATAAGCTTCTACCAATTGCCAAACTTACGCTTACTCCAACCCTGCAGAGCACGTTGACAGGCAGACAGATGATTCTGAATTTCTGCAATAGACGCCCTCCCAATATTGTCTGCATTCCAGGCTAAATTTATAACATTTGAGCACTCAGAATCATTTGCCTACCAAGCTTCAAATTTAAAGCTCCTCCTATAAGACATCCTTTCAGGTTCACTGTCATTGAACGTTACAACCAATGGATTATGGTTTGAGTTTCTAGCAACCAAATCCAGAACCGAATCTCTGGGGAAAATGGAGCACCATTCCGGGTTGGCCAAAGCACAATCAAGGCACCCTCTAGTAAAAGAACCATCCATCCTCCGATTACTCCATGTAAAACGGGGGCCAAAAAACTCCAAATCCCCTAGATAAAATGCGTCCAAAGTTTCAGGGAATTTTACCATTTGAGATTCCTTATGAGAATCAAAGAGCCTTCTTTTTCCGCTCGATCTACAATTTCATTAAAATCCCCTACCACAACCACAGGACCGGTTGACAAGAATGCAAATGTCGAAAAATAGCCCAAGACTTTGCCCTTTTACTGCTAACAGGGTGACCATAAAAGCCCGTCAACTTCCAATAAGGTTGTCTCTCACCCTCCTTCACAACTGCATTAATATGCCGTTTAGAGAAATTGTAGATTTTCAGATTATCCTTCGCTTTCCACAATAAAGCTAACCCTCACTCCTCCCAACAGGGGTTAACCAAAAATATTATCAAAACCTAACCTATGTCTTATACGATTCATATATCCTTTCGCACACAAAGTCTCCATGAGAAATACAAATTAGGAATTCTTTCCTTCACCAATCTGATGAAGGTCACGAACTATCTGAGAGTTCTCAAACCTCCAGAAGTTCCAACTTAAAAGAATCATTGCACCCGAAAGGGCTGTTGACCAGCCTCCGCCCAAGCAGAAATAGTAAGGACTCTGCATCTAACCTTCCTTTCTTCGCATGTACTTCTGTATATGAACTCGAATAGTTTGTAAAAACTTTTTAGCTTTAGCCATTTCTTTATCTATAGCTTTATTACAACCAAGCGTTTGGGAATTGTAATACTGTTTGAGCTGCTGCTCATTTGAGGTTGGGTATTATACTTTTTATGGTGGACTAATTTTTATGCCAGAAAGCATGTTTCAACGTGAAATTAGCCAACTTGATACAAAATTAACACAAATTCAACTTATTCCATTATTTTTGTTCTTGCCCCAACTTTTTGGGGCAATATAATGAGGAAATTACTAGAATTGCAGTCTGGTTGATGCGTTCTATTTTCTAAATTTGTAATTGCAATTGGATAACAAAACCCGTAAAAAATAAAGATTTTTCATTGCATCCAACTAACCTATCATACACACAATTGCTTATACGTCTCAAAACCAAATTGCGGACTAAACATAAAATTAAATCCCATTCATTAATAACAAGTAAACTGTTATACTACATCCAATTGAGAGTTTAATAAAAAATAAACTGTCATATTAAAATCAACCAAATTTACTAAACTCGATCACCAATCACCAATCACAAAATAACATTTCCCTACCAAAAAGCAAAATAAACCAAGTTACCACTTTACAATCATTACAATACAGCCTTATCTTCTGTTGAAGTTTAACATATTGATCATTATATTTTTTTTTCTATCAGCTTTTTAAGTATAATATATTAATCATTATATTTTGTTTCACCCGGACTTTCAAGCGTTCCATTACTTTCGTCTCTTACAAAGTCATTTCCTTATTGCAAAATAATCACAATCATACTTTCTCTGCCTAATTAAAAAAAAAAAAAAAGTAAAAGTAAAAAATGTTATCACCTATTAGAGAAAAAAGTATTAACACAAAATTAATTCCATCACCCACAAAAATGGTAACAGGCTTCTCCTTTCCAGTTTTTGGATCCACAACCTTGGCAGAAGAATCATCAGTTATGAACATTTAAAAACACAATTACCCATCAAGCAGCATTTTTTGCATTTACCTTGGTAGAAACTATTCTATGAGATGCAGACGCTGCAGCAGCACACCTATGAGATTCAACCCATTCAAACAAAAAAAAAAGGAAATAGAATTACTCTGCGTTGTGAATGCATCAACAAATAACGCATACTTCGCAGGTGTCGTTTCACTGTGCTTCTGGGGTTTTGCTATCTACGAGTCTTCACCTTCGGAACTTTCATTTTCGGTACCCGGAGTGAACTCGGAAGAAGGTTCGGACACATTAGCATTCTCATTAGGTTTCAGAGCGTTCTCACCCCATTCCGGGACGTCCGGAAAGAACTTCTTCCCTATTGTGAGGAGCTCGTGCGCTGCTAAGTCCGGAATATGGTCACGGGAATCGCTCGCAAAGTCCGGGTCGAACTTAAAATCACTCTTCTTAACCATAACCCTAAAAGTCTCAAACCCCAAATTGGCGCCTCGGCCCCAACAGACATGCCCGAACCACGGCACCAAGGCGAGCTGCTTCCGTAAACTCTTCGCCTTCCACTTGTAGTGGTGGCACTTGTTCCGAATCTTCTTGTACCGTATCTGTGCCTCCCTCTGCTGCGCTACCCCACGAGGTCGAGCTGCACTAAGTTCCGCGGAAGAACCACCTTGGCCTTGGTCAGCTCACCCAGCAGCCTAACAAATTTATCCTCGAATTCGGAAGGCTTGGCTTGTAGCTCTTCTACCTGCTTCTGGAGCTGCTTTTCACTAGCCTCGAGCTGTTCATCTCGAGTCACCCGAGCCTCTAGGCCACTCTTCAGATGCACTACCTCGGCCCCCGAATCTCTGAGCCGAGAGATTTCAGTCTCAAGGTGCCTTATTCGGGCCTGCATCTCGGGCGAGGGATTGGCATCCTTAACTAGCTTAGCCATGTTCTGAAATAAACAAAAAAAAAAAGTACGAAAAAAATGACCTAAGCATGGAAAAGAAGTGTCACCCGGGAAGAAGACCTTACCTCCGTTTGGGCGTAAACGATGATCCACGGAACTATCTCGGGAGTCGTCGTCATCCCAACATCAGGCATATGCTCTTCCAGGAAAGGGGTGACA
>JAJPGS010000671.1:0-34342 GCA_028654335.1 Alnus rubra
GTACCCAATTTTATAGCTAAACTTTTCACTTAAAAATATAATGAATAGCGTCCTTCTAGCCTAATTGCCTAAAAATATTTGCAACTGATGTATTACCAACCATGGTATTTGGCCCATAACCTTTGGAACAATTTCTTTCGTGAAAGATATGAGATGGGTAAAGGGGAAAATTCCAATTTAATTTTAGGATGACTTAAGAATTGTCACAAGTTTTGACACTGAAGGAAGGTATCCAAACTCAATACATAAAACTACCCGTAAATGGGAAAAATTTACACTCTTGATTCGAAATGGAAGAGTGAAATATCTTTTTGAACAGAACGTTTCAATCTTCGTAAATCAACCAAAATTGATCCCAAACATTAAGATGCAGGACAACAAATTCCCTAATTATATTATCGAGAGAGTAGAAGACAAAAAAAATAGGTAAGTTACTCAAAACGAAAATAACAGTGCAACAAATACATACAAACATTAAGAAATTGGTCAAAAAAAATGACTCAGTCCTCTAATAAGACTGCATAAAGCGCTGAAAACACCAAATCAGAAAGTTCAGGCAAAGACATGACCGTCTCAAAAGCCCTCCACTTTCAAAATTCTAAGTATATAGACAGAGACATGACCCTCACAATAAGCACAGTCAAAATCCGAAAAGACAGTTGCAAACGTTTACTAGTCTCATGTGTATGACTTTTTGCTAAATCTTTGTTTCCTCCACTATTCAAAAGTAAAACTTAGAGCAAACAAATCGCATTCCTTCTATTCTAACCATGAATAAATCTTTACATAATTTCCAATAATTCATCGCATTTTCCTATTCACTTTAATGCTTATATAGTTGTTCAAATAATGTGAAGTACACAAAATTGTCATTACATGTTACACCACGAATTTTGCTTGTTTGCATTTCATGACATATCCGTAGAATATTCGTCTGAGATGTTAAAACCCATGTAAAAAATTGATTGTTCAAAACATGATATGTAAAAAACATTAAATTATCATATTATATTTTTTTTTTTTTTTAAAAAAAAGTACTCAAATTTTACATATTAATGCAATTTTTTATTTTTTCCTGAACAATTCTCCTCTATATATAAACTCGTCACCATCTTTTTGTTGCCTTTTCAACTAAAGAACATTTCTCTTTTCTTACCCTAAAAAATTATATAAAGGAAAAAGAAACAGACAATGACACAAAACTAATTTTTACTAATTATCTATCTCAGTACATTACAAATTAAACTAGGTAATCTACGTACCGCAATGCTATCGTAATTAAATTTAATTTGTTTTGCAGGTAATGTAATAAGTGTTATATAGACTTACAAATTAACGACATTCACATAGTACTACAGTCAACTCGTCAGTCACAACTAAATTAGTGATTGATGTGTTAAGTATTATGTAAATTGTCACATCAATTTGTAATGACTTGTAGCCATTAGATCAACTATTATTAAAAAAAAATATCAAATGTCTACTAAACTATGCCAAGTCAATATAGCAAGATTAAAATAGAAAAATGTTAGTATATGTGTATACATTACTCTTTTAATAATGACCATACAGGTTTATACACATTACAATATCAAAAGTGATAAAAGCGTAGTGTATAATATTGGAGAAATGATAAGCGTATATATCTCTACACATCTTCATACAATCAAGTTTCAAATTCATATGTAGTCTCATAAATTTAATGATAAATTTAAAAAAATAGATGCGTAAAAATTATATTTATATCATTTTCCTCTTTGCCTGATGTGACAGGGAAGCCAATGCCATGTCTTCTGGTGGGGAAAACCACAAACAACAAACTGCAAATGATCCCAACACCCAGAGGAACAATATCCAAAACCTCCTTAGCCTCATGTCCAGGCGTTGGATAAAAGCACCCCAACACATTCTTGTCTCTCAAAGCTACAGCACCAAACACAAGCACTGATAACACAGCATGAACCACATCGATGAACCTTACTTGATACTTCCTCAAATCCGGCAAGCCGGCGCCTGAAGGGTCTGGATAGTCGAACAGCCAAAGCCCTTTGAAGGTGGCGAATCCGTTGTAGACATGTCCGTCCGACGCCTCGACGGTGTCGGTGAAGCACGCGAGGAAGCAGGAGAGGCCGAGGAGGACGAGGAGGATGCTTGTCATGGGGCGAGTGGCGGAGTCACACGCGCCGTTTGGGTGAAGATCGGTATGAGAAGCTGGAACGCCAAGAGGGTGCCTGTGGGGAGATGTTTGGCAAGGTTTGCGGTGGCTGTAAAGGTTTGGGAGACTGCACTTTGTGAGAAAGACTTCTGCCGTTGTAGTGGGGCTTTTGGGGTGTCGGAAATTGATGGCTGCTTCGTGGGTGTGGGTCTTGGCCTGAGATTAGACATTTTTGGTTCCCGGAAAAGATGCAGCGGTGGCGGTGGCGGTTATTCGGATGGTGGGTACGATGTGAGAGCCTTCGAATCAAAGGGCTAGAGATTAGAGAAGAAATTTAGGTGGCAAATGAGAAGAGAAGTTGCGTCTAGAGTTAGACTAGAAGTGGTTGTTGCTCAATGCTTTGCTTGGAAGCAATTAAATAAGGAAAAAATGTAAAATAAATCTTCCGTGGTTTATTTATTTGCAGTTAGTTTTATATAATATCAAAATAAATTTAGAAGTTAATAATTTAGTCATTACGATCAAATTTCATCAAAATAATTTAGTTTCATATGTATCAAAATAAATTTAGACGTCAATAATTTTGTCATTATAGCTAAATTTTGTTCATTGAATTATCAGATTCTGATAAGATATGATTCTTTACCAACTAAAAACACAACTTTTTAACGACTAGCCTACGTGGCAAGGAATCATATATGAGTTTCAACCTATATATATTTTTTTTTCAAAGAAATATAATTCCCTATCACGTAAGTTGATCGGTGAAAAGTTGTGTTTTTAGTTAGTAGGAATCATATCTTGATTCCGATAGTGTGACACGTCATAATTAATAAAATTATCACACGTATCTTATTTAAGTTAGTGACATATTAACAAAATCTGTTAAATTAGTGGACGAAATTTGACCGTAAAAATAAATTATTTTTTTGACATATTTCAGATAAAGATAGGGTTAGGTTTGTTTGATTTCGTGTCCTGTAAGGTTGATATTTTTCCCTGAAGTTTCCCCGATTGTTTTATTTGTTGAAGATATGCTCATGACTTGGATCGATCTGTTTCTTGAAGCTAATATCAAATTTCAGTTGTCAACATGCGTGACGACGACGTTATGAAAGAGTAGGAATATGACAAGGATATCCATGTAGATCAAAGTTGACTTTTCTTGGGTTTATGGGTTGGCAAGTCCACGCAACCCAAATACCAAGCCCATCTACCCTAAATCATGACCCACTTACCCGGTTTCACTGCCGCACCACTTGCACAAAAATATGAAACAATCACAACATTTACTTTATATATGGAATGATTAAATTAGTTGAGTAACTCGTAAACAAATTCGAGTTCGTTCGAAAAATAAATGAACAGAGCTTAAAGAGATTATCTAGTTCAGTAATAAACTCAAACTCGACTCGTGTTTGAAAAAAATTAAACGAACCGAATTTGAACATTCAATACTTAACTTGGCTCGGTTCAATTACAGTTATAGGTGCGCGTGCGCATCAATATGGACAAACGTTAAATGAACCACACCAAAAAAAAAGGATTCTACTAAAACCGAAAGGAAGCGGTTAATAGAAGATTACCATAAAAGGTGACTTACATTCAAGTAAAAATGATTATTGGTCTCTCCCAAAACTCTTGCTCTAATTTGCATTCATCACATCTTCCTCTTATTTAAATACATTTTTGACTTAAGCATTAGGGTTATCACTCGTCTATACGATGATACCCACGTAACCCACCAGCAGAGTCAATTACTTGCTTTTTCCCACTTTTGCAGGTAAGAATTGATTGATATTTGACATGAAAAAAACTGTTCCAACAATCTTTCCTCCTTTTATATAGCAAGAGAAACCTTATATGTTATGTCATGTAAGAAGGAGACAAAACTTCAAGCCTACACATAGTTTAGAGCACGTAGGATTCATTCATTTATGGTTGGATGGTGATTTAACATGGTGTAAGAGCAAAAGTATTGAGTGAATATCAACTTCATACTTTATTATTCTATTTCAGTTAAATATTCTATGTGTTACGTTTCACTTGTTAAGGGAGTGAGCAGTCTCTTCTATACATTCTTACAAGTCAGACTTGTAAAATTGTAACTGATATGCATAACGCTTATCAATTACATCATACAGGCGTATGATTATACGATGAGTTAATACCTGGAGTGTTACTTTGGTTGTTTCTCCTCCCATACGGCGGTGAGGCTATATATAACCTCTCATTGTATGGGTTGAGGCATAAAAAAATAGGTGACCAATTAAGAAATCTAGAAATCATAGAACTCTCTCAATAATTTGTGCAAAGCTAATTAAGATAAGTCCATATGCTTAAATCATAATCTTTTTTTTTAACATCTTTTTTTCTTTTCTTTTTATTTGTCTTTTCTCAATTTAATTAGTTTAGCCATATCCCAACTCAGTCAAAGACCTTTAATGGCGTGCATAGGAATTGGCACCAACAATATTCGGATTCGTTTTCATCTTTCTAGGAAAGACAAAAAGTTGTCGAACAAATTAAAGTCAGCTGTCTTTATCTGATTGTTGAATTTTTTTGTTTCCATGAAGGACACTCAAAGGCTTTTAATATTTTAATCACTTTCCTTTATACGTGGCATCATATAATACATTGAATTATTTTAATTGAAATAAGTTGGATAAATAACAAAGTTGAAAAATTTAGAGTTTTGTTCTAATATTATATTAAATTTTTACTTATCTTAAAAATTTAATCATTAAATTAATACTTTAATAAGATCCAACTCAATTCAAAAGAAAATCAGCACAAAATATGATCAATTTTGCTTAAAAATACTTTTGCATAAGAAAAAAATTACATGGGGGAGTAAAATTCGTGTTCAAAGAATCAAAAGGCATCAAAATTAACGTTCTAGTCTTGCACGGTAGCCTAACTAGATAGCTAGCGTGACTTTTATAGTCTTTTAAAGAAGAATTGACATATTTTTTTATTTTATTTTTATAGATACTTTGAGATAAACAAACCACAGGGAAAGAATTGACATGCTTGATGTAGAGATTTTTATAACTTTCACACCCAATATGGACTTTCTATAATATATTCCCTCAAATTTAGACTAAACACAAGATTTATTATCATAGTTTTAAGTTCGGGGTTGTATTTGAGCCGAACTAAGCCGAGCTTAGGGCTGTTGAATTCGGCTTAAATACACAAAATAGGGGCTCAAGCACGAGCCTAATTTTGAAGGGTGTTCGAATTCATCTTGTTAAGAGTCTAGCTTAACAAGCCGATCTTCCAATCTAGTTCGAATGGCTTGAGCTCAAGGGGAGTTTTATAATAATATTATTTAAAAAAATATATATATTAAAATTTAGTATAATTTTAATTTTGATCTATATTTCACATTCTAAATGGAACGCTTGTAGTATTATATATATATATATATATATTATGTTTACTATGTTAATATTTATACACTATAATTATAGAATCTTATATTTATAGAACTTATTTTTATACATATATATTAATAAATATGAATACTATATATATACACACACACACACAAGAGCGAGCGAACAATTCGAGTCGAGTCAAACTTATACAAGCCGAGTTTAAGAGCTTTGTCTGAGCCGAGTCGAATTTATACGAATATGTCTCATTTAATATACAAGTGATTATTGTGTTCACGAACGGTTCATTTATTTTTTGAATATAAACCGAATCGAATTTAAGCGAACCTAGCTAGTCGAACTGAGTTCACGAGAAGTCGGGCTCATCTAGCACCCCTAGTTTTAACACATAAACAACTATACACCTCATCCAAGGATAGCACATTGATCATAGCTTATTATAATTAATTAAGGTTTATTTGATACATTTTTTTAGTATAAACATCAACAATATCTAGGAGTACGTAGGCATCAACTTAGAACTTTTGTTCTGATGCTATGTTAAATTATTATTTATTAGCTCAAAATTTTAAGCTAACAAAAATTATAAATTTAATCATTTAATCAATAATATTCTACCGTAAATTTGAAAAACTATGTATAGAGAATGTAATCTTCTAGGTAGGATGGCCTCCTAATTGCTCTCTTGGATTTCTGACGTGAACCACCAGAAACTGCAGCAGTATTAAAGGATTCAGCACTTCCTGAGCTAGTACCAATATCAGATTGATCTGTATCGCTAGATGTAGCATCCTTTTGATCAAAATCACTACTGCCAGAGCTTGTACTGTGGGATTCTCTACCATCAGATGATCCTGTTGTTGAAGCTAATTAAGGAGACCTCTTGAAGTTCAGTTGAATGACCCCATTGCTGAACTGCACGATTCAGATGCATATATACCTGCTATTATTCAAACGACAGGCTAAAAAGAAGCTACAATGGGAAGGAACAATGCAGCATCTTTTTCTAATTCTTAACCCCAGTTGTTTAAAAAGATTGACGAGTTTATCAAACAATGAAACGTGTGTTCAATCTAGACAAAAATTGCCTCGATTCATACCAAGTTGTTACTGTACGTCTTATTATTTTGGATGAGGATATCGTGGAATGAAGCTGCCTTATGGCAGACTTATTCGAACAGGTGACCAGAAAGTCCGAGTAGGTAAAATTTGGACTGTTTGGACATTTTCCCAAAAAAGTGGGTCCTTACTGATTGAAAAGCCAAATATGATAAAGGAAAAAATATATGGCAAGGACAAGAGCACCCACACTTGAATTCTCAAGGAAATTCAATTGATTAAACTAATTTATTATGTTGTTGCTGATGAACCAAATAATCGTGTTTCTTACACTTTCTTCCAACAAAAAATGAATGGGCAAGAAAATCAAAATACTTGAAAATGAAGAATCATTTGCCTGATGTGATAGGGTACCCAATGCCATGTCTTCTAGTGGGGAAAACCATAAACAAGAGGCTGCAAATGATCCCAACCCCAACTGGAACAATGTTCAAAACCTCCTGAATCTCACGCCCAGGCTGTGGATAAAGGCACTGCAAGACATTCCTATCCCTCAAAGCCACAGCACCAAACACCAATACAGATAAGACAGCATGAATCCCATCAATCAACCTTATTTTTAACTTGCTTAAATCTGGCAGGCCGGCGCCGGAAGCATCCGGGTAATCAATTAGCCACAACCCTTTGAAGGTGGTGAAGCCGTAGTAGACCTGTCCGTCCGGTGCCTTGACACTGTCGGTGAAGCTTGCAAGGAAGCATGAGAGGGCGAGGAGGACAAGGAGGATGAGCGTCATGGGGCGTGTGGCAGCGTCACATGTACCGTTGTTGGTGAACATTGGTGTGAGGAGTTGGAAGGCAAGGAGCGTCCCGGTGGGAAGGAGGTTCGCTAGATTGGCTGCCGTGCTTGTAAGGTTTCGCGACATAGTCGGCTGACGTTGTAGAGCGGCTTTCGGGGCGTCCGCTGCTGCGACGTCTCCATTGGCAGTGGGGATTGGTGTGGCTTCTGTATCTTTTATGGATGGTTGCTTGGTGGTTGTGGATCTTGGTCTAAGGGTAGACATTTCTAAGGGTCGTTTAATTTGGTGATCCTTACAAAAACAAGACGGCCTAAAAGCGAGAGGATCGATCAATACAAGATATTGTGATGGCAGCGGCGGCGGTGTCCGGCGAAGGTATATATGCCAGAAAGTGATGATATCTTTGCCGATGGAGCTAGAAGTGGTTGTGGGGTTGCTTGGGGACAACTAAATAGAAGGGGTTTGAGATTGGATGTTGAGAATATATGCATATATATATAGAGGAGGCCATGTGCATGCCTCCTTGTTTCCGTGAAGTTTCCCATTACTTCAAGCATGTATAGGTTGAAAGCTTCGTCGTTCGTGTGCTGGATTTTCTTTCCTCTAAGCCAAACTCGTTTTCACATGCGTTAACGTTACGTTAGGTTGTGTTTGATTTTATGGTAATGGTAAGTCTTGCACGTCAAATTTGAAATTTTCAACTGGCCTTCGAGGAAGAAAAAAGAATTGACCGAATCCCACTTTGATGGGAACCTTCCGCTATAGGAGAACGCGCGTGCATGCCAAAATTCATGGAATATTTAATAGGAACATGTTTTTTTTTTTTCTATTGTAATATGAACGTGTTAGAATAAAAACTTCATGACTTTAGTATTCAAGAATGAGTTTGGTTGAATTAATTAATTAATTAAATGATTGGATTCAAATCCACTAGACATATATATAGTTTAAGCTTTTGGATTCAAATGATGTTATAATATTGTTTTAATTGGTTATATGATCTTAATTGGGAATTATTCATCATTGTTAATCATTCGTGATTTAAAGATATATATACGGGAAATTTCATAATTTTTTTTTTATTATTTTTTTTATTTTTATTTTTTTGTTTTTTAAGTTTTTAACAAAGGTTTAATAAGTTTTTAAAATACTTTTTCAAAACCCAAAATTAAAAACACATTTTCAAATTTAAAAAAAAAAAAAAAAAAACACGTAGCAAAAACATTATGAAAGCTACCCAAAAAGATTTGAGAATAGACTGTTGATGGGTTTTACTTTAATTAATTAGGAGTGGTTTTGTCGTTACGAAACATCTTAGAAAATTAATTCACTTTAGTGATGTGAATAATCGCCCCTCAATTATCCACTGCAGGACAGAATAATTTAAGAGGAATTAATGAATATTAAATTGTTTCTGCAAAGCTAAGATTCGCATATTCTAAGAAGCCCATGAAAATACTCCCATATCCTTAAATCCAGGTGGCCTTCGGTTTCCCAATTAATTTAATTATGGCCAAAAAATAGAAGAAAAAAAATGGTTTCGTATTATGCTCTGTTTGTTTTCGACGTAAAATGATTTCCGTCGTAAAATGATTTCGACGAAATTATTTTCAGAAAAAAATAATTTTCTCAAAAATATTTTTTAGTGTTTGGTTCGCACGAAAAAATTACGAAAGGCAAAAATCAGAGTTAGGAAAATGTCGCCGGATTCCGGCGATAAAGTTTGACCGGATCCGGTCATATCTGGCCAGATCCTGGCCGTTTTGGCCAGATCCGGCCGGAATTTGGTCCGCCGGTGACCGGATGCCGGCACCGGCAGAATTCCGGTGGCCTGATTTCGACGCCGGCAGTATTTCGGCGACCGACAATTGCTAAATTCTGACGATCGGATATCAAACATGAGTGTAAGGACGAAGAGCTTAATTTCGGAAAACGATTTACGGTTTTAAAAATCGTAAATCGTTTTTCGAAAATTAAAGAAGCTTTTACGGTCAAACCGAAAATGATTTTTGTTGACCATTATTTTCGCCCTTACCAAATACCGAAAAACGACCAGAAATCATTTTACACCGAAACAAACAAGGACCATTTGATATTTCTTAATGCAGGCACAGTTATGCAATTCTGTCTTAACTTTTACACTATGCTAACTGCAAGTTTGTAAGTATTTAAAAGTACATAAAAAATTATTGTATATTTACGCAATGGATTCATAATTCTAGTTGTGTTAATAATCAATATCGTGTAATTTACTAATTTGTTGAAAAAAAAAAAAAAGGTTTTGGCCCCACGTTTAAATTCTTGGTCCCCCTGGATACATGCATACAGGCTCAAGCGTGGGCTAGACTCGAATAATTTTGATTTAGTCTCGATTCATTTAATAAATAAATTGACTATGAACGCAAAATTTTGTTAAATTATTAAACGAGTTAGACATACTCATATAAACTTAACTCGTCTCGTTAATTAGCTTGTTCATATATAACTGGCCATACTACACAATTATTCTCTTGAGATCAGCTAGGTTTATGACTTAGTAAATAAATTACCAACATAGTCTGCCCATGCGGTGAGCCCAAAAAAAAAAAAAAAATCTTGATTTTTTCGTCCTTTTTATGTGATTGGTTGAACATGTGAACTTAAGATTTTATGTTGATTAGCTAAGACGGAAAATAACTTATATCTAAGGGGTTAAAGGATTGGTCATAGGTTTTTTTTTTTTTTTTTTTTTTTTTTTTTTGAATAAAAAAGGATTGGTCATAGGTTGGTGGGAGGGTTTTAGACAATGTAGAAATCTTCTCCAAATTGGATTAAAGGAACTAGTCTTTAAAGGCTTAAAGCTGCCATGTATCCTTTAAGCATGTTAAAAAAATATTTTTTTTTATTAATTGTATTAAAAAAAAATTAACATGCGAAAAGTTCATGATATTAAAAAGGCATATATTTCTCACGTGCTAATGGATGCAGTACTTTTAAAGACTGAGTTGGAGAAAATTCTGTCAATCTAATTTGAAGGAAGTCCTTTAGACAATAGACAACAATGCTTGTTGAATAGATTGAATTTCATCTATTCAACAAATTGAGAAATGGGGATTTCCCTTTTCTTTGGTATGCCAAGATGTGGATGATACTTGATAGTCACGCATACATGTCACATACGTTATACATACTCACATGATTGGACCTTATTTATTTTAAACAAATTGATTTTGTTAGCACTTAATTCACATTAAACATATGACAAAATGATGTAATTTAGCCGCTCAATCATCCTAATTTTGTATGCAATTAACTTGCACGTATGTGGGGGGAGTATGCGTTAAGGTTTAGAAGAAGCCATTTTTTAATATTAGCCCTTGAATGCCTGACCTCGGCATTTGAATAAAATATGAACAAGAAAGATTAATTACTAGATTTATCTATAACAATTCATTAAAAATATGTAAACAAAAAGATGAATTGTTAATTATATCAAAGTTTAGGGACAAATAATAATTGAGGAAAGCTATATACCACACTAATATCTTACAAGTATACTACTCTACTGATATGACAATGCTAATCTACTTTTAAATATTTATTTTTTCTTTAATAAAGATTAATTCAAGAATGCATTGATATTGTCATGTCAGCATAATAGAATAAAATCCTGATATTGATGCGATCGATTTCTCTATAACGTTACTTATAATAATTTTAGTTTATCAATAAACTAAAGAGTAGCAACATTATTGTCCATATTATACCTCGACATAACATATTCACCGGCCTTTTCAAATAAAAAATAAAAAATATTTTTCAAATTAAAAAAAAAATATCAAAAGCATTATGAAAGTTAGAGGTTTACAAGCGAACGTGCGATTATTAACTGCATAATCGTTTTTGTAGGTGGTTAAAAAAATTGTTAATTTTATGTTAGATTCGTGTCATATTCGTGAATCGTATAAAAAATTATCAACCTTACTTAACTGCATAATCGTTTTTGTAGGTGGTTAAAAAAAATTGTTAATTTTATGTTAGATTCGTGTCATATTCGTGAATCGTATAAAAAATTATCAACCTTACTTAACTGCATAATCGTTTTTGTAGGTGGTTAAAAAAAATTGTTAATTTTATGTTAGGTTCTTGCCATATTCGTGAATCGTGTAAAAAATTATCAACCTTATATTTTTCCTTAAAGTTTTTAAATTTATATATATATATATATATGGTTAAATACGTTTTTGCCCTATGTGGTTTAATAACTTTATTTTTTGCTCCCCGTGGTTCATTTTTTATTGTAGATGGTACCTCATTTATGGCTAAAAACGGAGAAAGTACCTCCGTCCAAACTTTCGTTCAAAAATTGATGAAAATCAAAGTTAACACTTCTAAAAAACTGACACGTGTCATATGCCTAATTAAAATTAAAACTTAAAATAATAAAAACTTAAAAAAGAAAAAAAGAAAAGGAGGGGTGGTTTTTTTTTTTTTTTTTAGAGCTTTTAATTTTTTTTTTAAATTTTTATTATTTTAATTTTTTTTTTTAATTAGGCATAAGACACGTGTCAGCTTCTTCTTAGAGGTGTTGACATGAACTTTTGTCATTTTTTGGACGAAAGTTGGATGAAAATATAATTTTCGTCTTTAGCCATAAACATGATACCATCTACAATACGAAATGAATTATAAGGAGCAAATTTCTTTTTGATAAGTAAGAGTAATATCATTAAAAAATGTAAAGCGCAGTCAAGTACATATGAAGTATACAAGGGAAGCAGCTAACAATGAGAATAAAAAAGAAAAAGAAAATCATTAAAGCTAATTACTAATAGAGTTAGGAACGCAACAATTCAAGAGTACAAAGAAAAAAAAGTGTATATATAAAGTCATTAAACCACGTGAGGTCGAACGTATTTAACTCATATATATATATAGTAATGTTTCTTACATAATTCCAACAAAAAAAAGTTAATTAATTAATTAATTAGAGTTGTGCAAGAGTTGTATAAGAGTTATATAAGAATCATTATCCATATATATATTTTGCTACCCTAAAACACAACTCTTGACCGCATTGCCCATGTGATAATGTGGACCCCCAGTTAGCTTGAGATATGATATTTTGCCACTCCAAGACTCAACTCTTGACCACCTTTCTCATCTGGCAAGGTGGTCTCCTAGCTAGCTTGAAGGGATTTTTTTTTTTTTTTTTTTTCTAAAAAAAATAAACAGTAAAAGTAAAAGTTGTCACGTGAGCAAAGGTGGTCAAGAGTTGTGTCTTGGGTAGCAATGTATCATGTCTCAGCTAGCTTTAGGGTTTTTTTAAAAAAAGAAAAAAAGAAGAAAAAAGAAGAAGAAGTAAAAGTAGAAGTTGTCATGTAAACAAAAGTGGTCAAGAGTTGTATCTTGAAGTGGCAACGTATCATATCTCATATATATAATAAATGATTAGATTAAATACCTTTTTGCCCCTTGTGGTTTAAAAATTTTATTTTTTGCCCTCCAAATTTTTATTTTTTCGTAGATTATACCTGTCGTTAACATGAAAAATCGTTAGTTTTAGACGAAAAAATAGACGAAGGTATAATCTCTATATTTTCTATAGCAAAGGTATCACCTTAAAAAAAAAAAAAAAAAAAAAAAAAAAAAAAAAAAAACTTCATAGGTAAAAAATTAATTTTTTAAACCACCTAGGGCAAAAATGTATTACCCATAAGGATTTCTTGATTTTGTATATACCCCACGTCCCCACCGCTCTCTCTCTCAAAAACAGGCAACAGGCACAGGCTCATAAGCTCATTCGTAGTGGAAGAAGTCTCAGTTCCCGCTCCGAAACTTATATATATAAAAGACGAGAGAACTACACTAACAACGTTGTCGCTCAGATTTCTCAGAGGTACACATACTCACTCTCTGTCTCTCTCTCTCTCTCCCTCGCTCTCTTCGTGGTATTTAGAACCGACTGCCATTCTCTCTTTCTGATAGACCAATCAGATCTTCAATAACATCTACAAGAAATTAAATTTGTGTTTTCTTCGCAATCAGAAAACTTGGATAGAATTATGATCACTATTCTAAATTTAATTCGTGTTTCTTTAATTTTGTGGTCGATTCTAGGGTTTCTATGTTTGTCTTGACAGAAAATTGTTCTTGGAAAAAATTTGAGTGGAGATGCACTTTTTGACTGAAAGGTTTAAAAGTTCTAATCTTTTTATGAATTGGGTTCAGAGAAATACTATCTCTTGATTCTCTTCGCATCTGTAAATTTACTTCTTTCAACTCCGAAATTTTCCCTGAAAAAAATGCACAGTGGGTTTCACTTTTTGGTTTTTTATGGGCGAAGAATTTGTACAATATTTTACCTTTTTAGGGGAAAAAGTTTCGGTCTTGAAGTTTAATTCCTCTGAAACAATACGAATATATTTTCTTTGGAAATTTGTTATTTCTTGCTTTAATTTTCTTTCCAAGAAAGATTTGTTGTTCGTACTTCGTACCAATCAAAACAAGAAGTTTTCTAGTTCAGCTGAGTGTTTCTTTGCGTGAAATGTAGAAGAAAATACTCTCTCTCTCTCTTTTTATTTAATTTTTTATTTTATTTTGTGTGCGCACGCTTTTGGATTATGAAATTGGAGCTGGTGCTTCGTGGTAAATCTGCATCGTGTAGTCATAAAGAATATGTAATCTTTGAGCTTATTTCTTTTTATAGTCTGGGTTTGAATAGTCTTCGTTTAGTGTGTAGTTCTAAAATTTCTGGGAATCATTCTATTTACTGTATTACTGAAATGAGTGCTACTTTTTGTAGTTCAATTTATTTTTAGTCGCTTTTAGTGGAGAGTAAAGTGAACCATTTGTGGGGTTAGAATATGAAGCGCAAGCGTGGGCACAAGAAAGGAAAGCCAAAAGGGCCTCCTGTGGTGGTTAAGAATGAGGCATCTGTAAGTGCTGTGAGTCTAAATACTGAAGATAATTCGGGTTTGAATGGGTTGGTTAATGATACCAAGTATGACTCTGGAATGGAGGTTGATACACCTTCTTCAACGGGGACTGACCAGCCATACAATGTTGCAAGTATTAATCCAGACGGTTCCATTGATAAGGCAGTGGGGAAGTCAGTTGGGCATGTAAAAGTGAAGCTGAGGACAAGTAAGATGTTGGGATCTCAGCATACTTCCTCGGATGCACCCACGCAAAGTGATACTGATAAGAGTAGCCAGCAAATGGGTTTGGAAAGACAAGGTGTGGGCATGGAGAAAATGGAAGATAGTGCGAACTCATTGCCTGTTGGTGTTTTGGGAAATCCGGCTAAAAGAGCTGGGAGCATCAAGATTAAGTCGTCAAAGGTCTTGGGCAATTCAAGTGCTTATCAGTGTAGTAGTGCTGTAGTGGCACAGGGTGAGAGTCCACGCCAGAGAGAACCAAATCAGGGTGCTCGATATAGTAAGCAAGAACTAGATGCTGCCTTGACGGTATGTTGGAAAGTTTAAAATGGATCTTTGTTTAAATTTTCTGATTATGCCAATTTTAAGTATCCTGTGGTTTAATTTCCCCATTTGAGCACATTTTTGTATTCATTTATCCTTCCATAGGTGATAAAGAAGGTAATGAAAATGGATGCAGCTGAACCCTTCAATGTCCCTGTGGATCCAGTAGCTCTGGGAATTCCTGTAAGTATCTGTATATATACAGATGCTTAAATACACGTCTTTTTTTAGAGGTGGCTAACTAAAGTTACTTGTAGCCCTTAAGGAAAAATAATTTGAAACCTCTGTTCACTTGTAATTGCTTGTTTTGTTCGGTCCTGGTGAGTTCTTATATTTTTAAGTTATCAAGAACGCTTGGAAGGGATTGCTAGTGAGGGAAGATCTCTGGTAATTTTTCTGGTATTGTTTGCCAGCAAGAGAAACCACTGCTCTTTTGTCCTAGCTTGTTTGTTTGGGATGATAAACTATTCAATACTTGGATTCTTTTATGCATGACCCGATGCTTATCTTTGTTCAGTTTTTTTTCTTTTCTTTTATGTGTATGAAAAAGAGCGAATCATATGTATATCACAGGGCTTGCTCTGTTATCCTGTCGGAATTCATAAACAATGTAGTGCATTATGAAGGGATTGTTGTTATTGTTTATTGCATATTAGTCATCTCATATGCAGAAACCTGCATCTGGGAGTGTGTTATGCCACAATCCTTTGCTTTATTTGTTACTTTTATTTTATGGGCTGAAAAATGATCCTTTTTCTTTTGTTTTTTCTTTTTCTTTTTTGGGTGGGGGGTTGTTTGATTGTGACTTTATCATGTCTTAAGTTATTACCATCATGTTGTACCTCATCTGTTTTGTTTGACTACTAAAATTCTCTCCCTGGGGGTTGGGGGTTGTTTGGAACCAGGATTATTTTGATGTCATAGATGTACCAATGGATTTTGGAACAATATGCAGCAATCTTGAAAATGGTGTCAAGTATATGAACTCGGAGCTTGTGTATAAGGATGTGCAGTACATTTGGGAGAACTGTAATAAGTATAACAATAAGGGTGACTACATTTTGGACCTTATGAGGCGAGTGAAGAAGAATTTTATGAAGTATTGGACAGCAGCTGGGTTATACGGTGAACAATCACATGGAAGTAAGGGTGAGACTTTTGTGGTTATGGTCTTTACCAGTTAATGCCTTTTGATGCTGAATTTTGCTTGTGCACTTCTTATTTTTTGGTCTTGTAAATGTATATAAAAATTTGAGGGCAATGCTATAGATTAGTCTTTCTTATCATGTGGGTGTTATGATTGTGGTCATTTGGCAAAAGGTTGCCCCTGTTATATGAATACATGTCCCTCTTTTTGGTATTCTGGAATAATTTTTCTTGAATTATATGTTTGTAAATACAAAAGACGCTCTTGTCTGAATTTTATAAACAATATACTCAACGCTACTGAATTTTTTGTTTGTGTGCATCTTTCTCTCTCTCTTACACACGCTCGAGCACGCATGCAGGCACATAGAGATTTAATGGTTTTGTTCACTTCTTGATGCACTAGCTGCCTAAGTGTATGTCCTTTGTCTTTCTTCTCTTTCTTACTAGGTTTTTCTCTTGTATACTTTTTGTGTACCTGGGTTGCTCTTTTTACGCTTTTTATTGATATTTCGATTACTTATAGATAAAAAATAATATTAAGTGTATGTCCTTTTCACAGTATTGCCCTGGGCTCCAATTGTATTCTTTTAACAAGAATAGAGCTAAGTGGTATTCCTAGGCACCTTATAAGTTTTAGAATTCTTGGATTTTGGCACTTTAGAAGATAAGTAAAAAGTTTTCCTTACAAGGAAAAAACCATCTTTGTTATAATACAGAAAAATCAACCTTGACAATGGAAATGAATTCTTAATATTAGTAACTTGTTCCTAATTGAGACGCAGAATTTAGAGCTCACAATTAACAATTGTGCAGGAATTATGCAACAAATAATAAATATCAAACCACTAGAAAACAGAAAAGCATTCACACATCAACACACCAAATTTTTGTTGACGAAGTGGAAATCCTTTGAATAACACATGAAAGGTAAAACCACCTAGGGGTAGCCAAACCCAAAAAATCAATACTAAGAAAGATCAAGTACAGGCAAAACACACTTACAACCTTTTGTAACAGTTTAGGCAATCTGTACGCAGATAAAAACCCCCACTGGCCTCTTGTCGCAGCAGCTTTAGCTTCTCACTAGCCAATCTTCCTTCTTGATCTCTTTACCAACCCACCGATAGACTTCAAATGGTTTGTTGATGTAGAACCAACCGTGCTTTGATCACTCCAAGAGATTGTGACTCATACGCACATACCAACAGTATCTCTTGGCACACAATAAATTGGCTAATCTCTCAGTGTATGAAATCAATCTCAATCAACCTTGAATTGCACTGCTTAGCTCTATAGAAATCGTGCCTTCAAAGTCCTTTTATAGACTTGTGAAAATCAGCCTTGAAACTTAAAGTCGATTTAGGTTTTTTGTGGTGGCATTTGGACAGGTTAATGAGGCGTCCGGACATCCTTAGGGTTTTAATCCTTAAAACAGTATCTTGTATGGACACTAGTGAACGCCATAGCAGACGAGAGTTAGTCTCTCAAATCCGTCCGGACAAGTGCGAACACCCCTATAGGTGAAACTTTTTGTTTCTCAATGTTGTTCGGACATGAGCGAACGGGCCAGTAGACGAAACCTTCTGTTTGGGAACCGTCCAGACATCAGCAGACGACTTAGCAAACGAAACTCATTGTCTGAGCATGTCCTGACATTAGTGGACGAGCTTGCGAATGTAGCTTCATGTACTTGATTTTCTTGAGTAATTTTCAACCCAAATCCAGAGTACCAAAATCTGCCCAAGCCACAAATTACAAAGGCACTTGTTTTGGGCATCGAGTAGGCCAATAAAAAACCTAACACTAATGTTCAGATTGTAAAAACATGTGTACTACTTTGATTTCAGACTTGATGAATAGCATTGTGACGTACAAGGAATAGGCTTTTTTTATTTATTGCAAATTATGTCATTAACAAGAATGTTAACATAAAAGGTTTTCTTCCATAAGTTAACCCTTTGAAATTTAAATTTTTTTCTTGTTTTTTATTTATTTAAATTTATCAATATATATATAACGTTTTTAAATAACTGGAACAAAGATGAACATGATGACATTTCAGAAGTAAATTTCTGATGCTCTATAAACATATTTGGTACGTGTTTTGGAATTTGTTGGCGTTGATGGGAAGGGTTAAGAGTTCAATCTGAAAGTTAAAAAAATGTTTCTGTCTTTTTTCCCCTCGTTTTCTCCATATGGGCATTTTTTTTTTTAATTTTTTTTTTTAGAAAAAAAAAATCCCCTTTTCTTATAAAAACTGGTGTAGGGCTGCATCTCATTGCCTCCAAAACACTTGATTTTTATGAGTTCTTAGAGTGTTTTATTAACCATCTTAATCTTGTCAAGTTGGTCTTTAGGTTTTCACCAACTCCTCACGTTATGTTTTTTAAAAATAAGTTGTCATACTCATGTATGAACTTCCATAAGTATTAAAGAGTGATTGAATATGAATTGTTGAAGAAGATCCTGAAGGTGTAATAATTATATAGGAATTAACTTCCTCAACTATTAAAGAGCATGAGTTTTGTATTTGCGTATATATATATATATATATATTTTTTTTTTTAAAAAGAAAAGGAAAAAGAAAAGGCCAAAAAGACAATGCATTACCATACTACTGTGGTGGAAATGCAGTATGACTTGATTTATATGATTTGATGCTTGGTGAAATAATATTATGGCTGAATTGCAACTTCTTGGTGATTAAGGCAATGTCTTTATTACTGGCCTTGCATAAACAGCTGATAAATACTTTCTATTTTGTGGTATGCATCTGCTGATTGTTTTATGCATATATCTGCTTACTTGTGCATTTCGCTTCTGGTGTCTTCTGGTGTCTGCTTTTCATAATATGCTGCAATGTAGTTATTTGCTTGCCAGATTAATATGATATTGAGAATTATGTATATCAAATGGTGGTTCATTGTGGCATCATCTTGCTCTTTTGTTGCTGTATAAAGATGCTAGCTTTTATTTTCCTGACTGCAGTCTATGCATTATATTTTTCCTTGGTGTTAGGGGTTGAAAGCATCTTAGTAGAGGATGTTGCACCGTCCAGTCAGGGAAAAGTATATGTAAAAGGTGGTCAATCAAAGCAGAAGACAGGAAAACGCCATGGGTATATTATGCTAGTAACTTCTTTTTTTTTGATAATGAAGTCGTCGTTATATACATTACAGAATCAGTATAGTTTTATGCTTCCCAGATACCTATGGGTCCAAGGATAAATTTTCATATGGAGTCACTGGTAGAATAGCAACATAGAATCCTAGAGGGAACAATACATTAAATAATATTTGGGTCTTTTTAGTTTTTGTGCGTATCAAGTGGTTTATTGAGGGGAAAGGAGAATTAATTTTACAGTTGGGTTAATATTTAATAAATGGTATGATTTGAGGTGGTTTAGAGGTTCCAATTGTACCCAAAAAAAAGGAACAGGAATTTCAGGTAAGTGATGGGACCTTACAAAATTTTCAAAAATAAGTTGGAGATGAAGGCTAAAATTGAAGTGGAGCACTATATAATAACGATAACTCAATCTAGGCCAAATTGAAAGTAGATTTATGACTCATAACTGGTAACCTAGTTATCAACTAACTTAGATACTAAGTAACCCAAATCAGAACCTGACAAAATAAAGAAAATGTCAAATCTATAACTTTATTAAATGTACCTTTAATCTTCAGATTTTGTCGTTTTTTGGGTTACACTTCTAATTTATGAAAAAACTACCGGAAGTTTAGTAATATGTGAAATCTACAATAGAATCCATGAATTACATGTAGCCGCTTTGAAGCTCTTACTTCAGCTTCTTGTGGTTTGCATCAGAAGCTTGCCACTACTAGATGATGCACCATGTAAGGACTAGAATTTGGTAAGAGCCTGTTTGTTTTGTATGTACTTTTTCCTGTAAATTCTCATCCTATGCTACCCTGGGAATTTTAAAAAAGCAATTATGCATTTAATGAAAAAAGGATAATTCCGAAAAGGAGGCTGGGTTACTTTTTTGGATTTTGAGAATGAATACTATATTCATTGTCAAAGACCCAAAGAAGTAACTCTGGGAGAGAACCCCAAGAAGTAAAAGGTGGTAACAAGGACCTTAAAGCATAGCAGGTGCTTGATATCATTTACTTCTTTTTGGGGTAACTCTGGGAGAGAACCCCAAGAAGTAAAAGGTGGTAACAAGGACCTTAAAGCATAGCAGGTGCTTGATATCATTTACTTCTTTTTGGGGTTATCTCATTGTCATCACCTTTTCCTATTGCTTTAAGCTTCTTGAAAGTGATGTCAGGTGCATCTGGATGCTCCCAATTGCTTCTTCCTCACAGCGGGTTGATAAAAGTGTGGCTTGAAACTTAAGTGGGGCTTGGTAGTAAAATAGAACGTTTAGGGATGTAAAGTAAAAAAGCCCCATGAAATGTTCATGGGGAGATTCATTTAAGTTCACTTCATGGAAATCTTTAAGAGCTCAATACAATATATGCATCATTTTCTATTGGGTTTTCTTTTTCTTTTATTTGGCTTGAGTTCATTGACATGGAGAATTCTGTCTTATTATTCTTACTAAGAAATAGTTTAAAACTTATCTTATTTCCTGAAGTTCTCATTTGCAGAAGGCGCCATAAAAGCGATTGTTTATGTGCAATATGTGTTTTAAAGCGCCGCAGGAAGGAGCGCGAGGAGAACGCTCGACTTGCTAAAGGCCTTACAGGAGCTAGTGATAATAATTATGCTCAGGAGACCAAGCAAGAGGTACAATGAAGTTTGACTAATGACTTAATTGAACCTTTTTTTTGGCTAACTGATTAGACCTTCACCTTGTATCCTGCAAACGACATGTATGGGTGAAGGGAAGTTTTTACTTATCAAAAATAAATAAATAAGTAAAACAAAGAATAAGTATATGGAAGTTTGAAGGGATCCCAGGAAATAGCATAGCTTGTTATGTCTATTAGAGGGAAAATGAAAAATTAACTGGTATCAGATATTTTTGACAGATCTGATACGCTCTTTCATGATTACGCAGTATCTAATACTCTTGGTTTAGAAAAGAAAACCAACTTTTTACTTCTAAAATGCTTCAAGGGTCAACATATATGAATATTTGTTTATTTTTTTTAATATTCTTTTAATTATTGTGTAAATATATGAACACATTTGTTTGCATTTTCTGTTAAAGGAACCTCTGCTTGTAGAAAGTCCTGATGCTGAAGATTCGTCATCAAATGATGAATCCCTAGACCCAGATGCAAATGCTGAGGTAGAAGAGAAAGTAGAGGAGGTGAAATTGGAGAATACTGAGGAGCAGCGTAGGCCTTTGGAGGAGAAGCATGGGGAGGAGGAAGAGGAGGAAGAGGAAGAGGATGAAGAAGAAGAGGAAGAGGAGGAAGAGAATGACATGGAGATTCAAAAGATAGATGAGAATGAAACTCCAGAGCAGGCACAGTTTGGTGATAGATCTGGGGAGGAGCTTGATAGACAAACTAAGCTAAGAATAGTGGATAAATCAGGTGTTGGAGTTCGAATTGATACTCGGAAAGAAGATGCATTAACAAGGCATGAAACCAAAACTGCAGAACTTCAGCAACAGAAACATAAGGTATTTCAATTATTTGTCTTTGGCATGACAGCTTCGTTTTCCTTCATTTTACCCCCAACCCACGTTGCCACCCTCCTATTACTCCAAAAGTATTGACTTTGTTACTATATGAGTAATCTTTATCAAATCATTTCAATGATGTGCGTATATTGGAATGTATGGAATAATTATTGGGTACTCTTCGAACTTATTGGGCATGCTTCAAAAAGAAGCTAAGTTCTGCTCTTAGTTAATTGCTCTTCACATTGATGCTACTAGTTTTAAGATTGATTCTACCCAAAATTTTCTGAAAATTCTACCTCTATAACAAAAGCAAATATGTTAATGGGAGCGGATCTGTAAAATAGCAACACAAGCTTATTTTAGCATGGTCAGAAAGTTTTTTTTCTGTGTATTGACTTTGACCTAGAAGTGAAAGGAAGTCTTAAAACTTTGGAGTCATGTAGGAGCTTTGTCAAAATTCTCTGAAACTTTTGCACAGCATGCAATGGAGCTTCCTTCAAGCTTGACTTGAGCTCAAGAGGGATCCAAGGGGTTGCATTTTATTATTTACTTTCATTTTGATGTAATCACAGGAATCACTAGAAAAGCACAGAAAAGCTGAAGTGTGGAAGAACTTCCATCTGGAAAATCCCATGCTTCTGGACTTATGTGGAATTCTCTTCCCTGACAACTGTAAGTCTGTCTGGAGTGGGCCCCATTCACTGAGTCAACGGCCCCGTTCTGCTCGTACTAGTTCCATCCATACAGCTATGGAGGCGATCATGAAGTAGGTGCTTGTTCTAATGCATGTACTTCTTATGTACCTGTTACATCGGATGCAAAGGTCTGAGGTAAGTAATAGAATTTTTTATTTTTTATTTTTCTGTTTTTACATTAATAATATATTGTATTGTCATTATTACCTACTCCAAGGTCATTGTAAGATTGAAAAATCACAAATTTTCTGTATGACATGGATGCCTTTTTGCAGTGTGATGGTAAATGTAAGTGTTATTTGCCCACGGATTTACCAGAGGATGGATGTTAGTGTCAAAGGAGAATGAAAATGCAGAACTATATGAAATTGAGTCTAATGATTGACAAGGTTTTGTACGTTTGGAAATGTTTATCATGTGGTTTCATGATCTTTTAGGGCAGAATTACATCTCTCACCAAAGCTACGGGACAAATCATTTCAAATATAGATTGAGTCATCATTGTAATTGCTTTTAGGAGTACTTGGCGGAGAGATGTTAGTAATGTTTCTTACTGTGATATTGTATATGATCTAGCAAGAGTCAATAATTTGGTTCTTCAAGGTGTATCTGCAAATGGCAATTCTAACTTGTAGAACATAGATTTAGTTTTTTCCTTTCTGATATTTTATGGTGAGTTATATTATATTGCAAGAGATCTTATGACGATGGCTTAAATCTTTTTCACTTTCATCAACTATACTTGAGAATCAGACCAACTAATGTGCTTTTAGAATAGTTCATTCTTTTTACATCACAACGATTCGTGTTCTCATGTCAAGTCGTGTCGAGTAATAAATATAAGACTACATATGTAAACTCTAATTAAATCAATTTAATTAAACGGGCTACTCTTAACTCTGAACTCAATAATTTTGTCGGGTTAGAGGGTCGTGTAAAAAGTTGTCAGTCTTAAATGTCGCGTGTCAGGTTCGAGTTGTGTCAACATATGGGTATAAAAGACTATATAAGTCAATTTTAACCTGATACATTTAATTAAACAGGTTAGACTTTTTAACTTTAACTTGTTAATTTTGTGTTCGGTTTATGTTTGGTTTACGGGTCATGTCAAAAATTGTCAATTCTAATATGGATGCAATAAATCCCCCAATTTAGGATCTGTAATCTCTCCATGCTCGTGGTCAAAAATTCTTTGTGAGGCTAATTGTCCATTGGCCCTGCTATAAACCGAAGATGACAGAACAATCATTTTCGCTTTCCTAATCTCATTTTTGGATTTTAATTGGAAATGCCATTAAGGATTGTAGGAAACTTAACTATGGCACATTTGGTTGTGAAGAAGTCAAATGCGAGGGGCATTTTTTTTTTTTTTTTTTCTCTAAATTGGGCTGGAAATTTTTTTTCTAGCATAGTCTATATTAAATTGATATATATCCTTATAACATGTAATTTTTTTCTAATATTGTCTATTAAATTGATATATATCCTTGTAACATGTAATTTTTTCTAACATTGACAGATCAAATAGATTAATTCTCTTGACCTTGCTCATGTTGAAGAAGTGAATTATCGGGCTCAAAGTTTTGTCATTCTCTTTGACAAATGAAAGGAAATTAGAGAAACTCCCATTGATAGATTCATGGTAACTGATGGTAAAAGAATATTTGTTATTGAAGTCCCAATTGATTACACCTAAAGTTCAAATCAAATCAAGCAAGCTGAAAAATGCTTGAAAATATGGTAACAAAGAAAAAATCTTGATTAATCGTATGATTTGGAATTACTAGCAGATTACATAGAAACATCTATGCTAGATGATAGTCAAAGTCTTGTCTCTTCATCTTCGATAGACAACAAAGAGTAGAATGATCTTATCAACTTGATGGAAGGATGAAGAGTATGCAAGAAGTTTGGTAAACCCATTGCAAAAGGCAAATTTGCAGAAAGAAAAAGAGAATTTGTCAGTTTGCATTCTACCAGCCAAAAAGCAAAAGAAAATTTGTCAGTAGCTGCAATAAAAGAGATAAAGCATGCGAGAAGCTTAGTGAAACTATTTATAAAAAGTAGGTTCTCTATCATGCCAACAACAATAAAGGCCAACCCTTTAGTCAAAAAGGGTAAAAGACAAAGTCAAAAAGCTACAAGTCTTAGGGTCCGTTTGAGTTTGCGATTTAAAATAACGATTTTAAAATGTGGGATTTGAAAAAAGTGATTTTTAAAAACGCAGTTAAGCATTTGGCAAAATTGCAGTTTAGCCTTTAAAATCGCGAATTTACCTTTAAAATTCTGCGTTTTCAAAAAATCACCATCTTATCTACGAATTGAAAAAACAGATTTTCTGCGTTTTCAAATCGCGATTTTTAAAAACGCAGTTCCCAAACGATCTATGTTCTGCGATTTGGTTTAAAATCGCACTTATTGTCTACGAAATCGCAATCCCAAACACACCCTTAGTCTTTTTGTTGTAAAACTTTACAAAAGCTTATCTCTAGAATTAAGTATTCCTTTGTGATATAGTCTTTGAGTCTCCTATAAATTAGAGCATATATCTTTTTGAGTTGCCCACCCTAGTTTAATGTAATTTCTTTTCAAGTATCTATAAAAATAAGAAACAATAAAAATTTTTTGAAAAAAAAAAATCCTTCTTGGTATTCTCTGTAACCTTTTTGTAACTGGTATGTATAAAAGCCAATAAAGCCCTCTAAGAAAACGTTCTCCCTACTGTCCTTGCAAGAGCCTGTAAGATTTTGTAAAGAATACAGCATGTTCGTGCATTTTTACATGCGTTTTTTAAAAAGTATGTAAGAATTAAATGTATTAAGGACAGATCTCATTTTAATGAATTTGATTGATTTTTTTTTTTTTTTTCCAATCTGATTTAAAAAGAAAACTTCATCGATATGCAAGGACTAATCATAGGATGAAGGTCGATGAGAGAGGGTGTGATTAGTTGAAAAGCACATTATGAATTGTTACCAACCCTTAGATTAGTCTTTGCTAAATAAATAAATAAATAATCTAAGGGTTGATGATTAAGACTGTCACCTCAACATTTCAGGATAATTGTGTGGATAAAAAGAGTGTTATATAACATTTCTCTAATAAGAAATATAAAAAAGCTGAATTAGGCTATGGAGAAAGGGAGAGGGGGCAGAGTGTACTTGCTCAAAAGACCAGAAAGAAACCTATAGAGCAAACTGAAGAGTAAAGAAGATGAGCTCTCTAAATTAAGCCAATGTCATAAGTTTTGGAGATCCAAGCTTCATATAAAAAAAAAAATGGTGAGCGTTCATCACAAATTCCAGACAATTACATTGCAGTATATAAGTTCCACTTGCTTCCCATGCCTTAGTGATCAATCTGTCAAAGGCTCAGTGCAACTGGGTCAACTATCACATGGATACTGCAGCAGTCACAGTCTTAATAAGATTTTCCACTTCTGTCAAAGGCTCAGTGCAACTGGGTCAACTATCACATGTACACTGCAGCAGTCACAGTCCATGACAAGTCTATATTGAAACCACATTCCTTTATAGTTTATACTCCTCTCATGGCAGATCATATTTCACATGCCCAAGGTAGAGACCACATGAGGGGGCCATGGGACTTGCAGCAGTCACAGTCTTTGCATTTAGGATTCTTTCAACTGAAATTATTCAATATGTGAAAGACACAGAAATCAGTCAAAACAAAGACTTAAATTAAACAATTCGCTATCTGCATACAAGTATACGATAATATTAATAGAGCCATAGAGAGGTAAATTCACCATCTGAAATTGTTAAATCTCCAGTTCCAACAGCTTTTAGAACACCAACAAGCAGTCTAACCTGAGGAATTACAACAATTTCAGTCAACTGGTCATGATAAACTACAGCTATTTACCGAAGAAAACGAAAAAAAGAACCTAAACTATAGCTAGAAAAGATGGGATACTATAATCAGAGAGAGAGAGAGTGAGAAAGGAATATTTCTAATCACTTTGTTGTACTAATTCACATTTTCCAGCATTATTTGAAGGAAAAAAAAAACTATCCAAAAGTATTCTAGTGTTAATCAAAGGCATGGTAACAATTTAAAGGTTACACTTGAACAAACCCCTCAAGTTACATCAGCATCTCAATAAAATATCTAAAAACTTACAAAAAGTAGAAAAAAAATGGAGTGCCCGAGTGAAGTAGACAATGTTACGGGTCACATAAACCTAAGTGCAACTGATTCCATGTCAAATTTTATCCTTTTAACTGAGGATATCGCATGATCTATTGGGTGCCATCTAAGCGTAAAATACTTTTAGAGAAGAACAGAAATACAAACTCAAACACTCTGGAAAACTGGAGGTTTATGACAGTTTAAGTCCATATGAATACCAACTTACAGAGAACAATTAACCAAAGCAATGAATTAAGAAATACAGTGTATAAACAGCTGGTGAACTGCAATAACATGTGGAAAAGGCAGCAAACCTGGTGGTAAAGAAAAGAGCGTGCCCGCGCTGTTACCACAAAGCAACGATGCCTTCTTCTTATGCCAAACCCAAGATCAGTTCCACCATTTAACCCTCTTGCCCTATCATCAATGGAAATAGAACTAGGAGACAGGTCAGACTCAGACTTGTTGGACCTTGCATGAAGATCTTCCAAGGTCAAATTGGTTTGTCTCCTTTCGGTAATTGTCGGAAAATATGGGTTTGAAACTGCCTCAAAAATATTGAGTTCATCTAAAGTTCTCATGGGTGATTTTGCCTGCAAATCGAAGTCATTTTACAGCAATTAAGATGGGTAAGAGAACTTTTATATTGAAAGACTACCGAAACATTAGCTGGATTAAAAAAGAAAATCAGTATCTGCGTAGTATCTTGTTAATTAGGAACAACCTGACAGCCAGCTGCTCTAAAGGAACTAAAATCATGATGACCAACAAGAACTTTGCTTGCTTCCTGCATGATCAAAGATTTTCTTTAATCAAATAAACAGACAAACGGGTATCACTAGGAAACTAGAATCCATTGATATTTGTTAATAAATAACCTGCATAGCAAGAATATCTAACTCCTCAGGAACATGCCATGCCCGGTCCCTCTCAAAGGTTGACAAAGGCTCTGGCCCAAAGAGCAAGCGGTAGAAGTACCTAAATGAGATATTTAATGACAATTCAAATATTTATTTATTTTTTAATGTTCAAGTAAATGAAAACAGCCATAACACTAAGAAAAACATAAGAACGTATATTCAGGCAGGGACAAACCATGGTGCATTTCTAACATTAATCCAGAGTTTGATATTAGTAATTAAAAAACTAATCACAAATAAATCACTTGAACTTTACGAATGGAAGATATACCGCCAAAATATTCCCCCACTTAGCAATTCCTCTCTTTTTGATACCATCATGAGCCAAATGGCATAGGCAGCTAGATCCAACCCAGTTTTACATCCAACAGAAAACTATACAAGCTAAAAATTAATTGAAAGTGAAGTAAAATTCTCAGGGTCCACTGTTAGCTGCAATTACTATGAACACAATTTCGATTAATGACTACCTACGTGCGCTCTTGAGCTTTGTATCTAGCGTGAAAATCAGCTGGAACACACTGAACATCAGTCACCATTATATCACCTTCATTCTTCTGACAAAAACCAAAATGAAAATTGAGTCAGAATGTACTTCTAAAAAAAAAAAAAATTTGAGTCAGAATCTCCTAAACAATGATGCAGGAGATGGTTAAAATGACCATGATTCATAAATGAAACCTGAAATATGCAGGTTGAATGTGTTTCTGATCCATAATTTCATGTATATTCCACCGGGGACGAGGTTTTATCAGAACATGTTAAATGGTTTCTCCAGTGTCTTGCAATCTAAGCAGGCTACACAGTGAGTTGAAACCTTCATCTACTGATGAGGCAGTTCAATGAAAAAAAAAAAAAACCTATTGAAAACAGAGTCATCCGCATAACAGATTGGATTTGGACAATGTTTTGGACCATACTTAATTCATACAAGACCCAACATAAGGAAAATGGAATTAGAATGATATACAATAAAATTTGAACAAAAACTATTGTAACAGACACAACAAGCATCAGCACCTCACTGCTGCAAAGTTTTACGGTTAAGAGAACATTATTGTAATACAATTCTTGACACTAAAAAATTTAAGAGATAAGTGTATAATTTGGCCAACCTTAACAATACTGAATAAATTTTGAAACAACACAAGATATCTGCGACAATCAAAACTGTCTACTAAATTAGCATCCAAAAATGTCACATAACTAACTGACGAGAAAATCTTGAGTCTATCTAGCAAAATTTCTTCATTTGATTACATGTTTCTGGTTACAGAATTAATTTTCTACACTCACAATTTAACATTTTTTGACGACTGTTTAACAGGGGAGGTAAGTGGAATATTTGAAACAACCAGGCCTCGATATCCAATTCCAAAACCAAAAGGTAGGTAAGTATAGAAATTGGATTTCTCAAGTCGACTTAAACAAACCAATTAGCTCTGCCATAGATCTTGGTCTCTGCAGGACCCACTTGACATCTTCCCAATAATGAGATAATAGGCCTATTTTCATAAGCCAACAATAGCAAAAGCCTACATTCAGCACTTACTATTAAGTGCAGTAACTGCGCACTGCTTGGAGCTACCTAAGCTGTTTTTTATTCCTCAGAGCCCATTTGCTTGCAAATTGGCCATTTATTTTGCAACAGCCTTTTTCAAAATTACCCAAAGCCATTTAAGCCAATTGATGGGATAATCAAAACGATTTTAGCCATTGACAACATATCTCCAAAATTAGGACATGTAAGAACTCAGATTTATTACAACACCAATCAATCAGAACAAGTGAGGAAAGAAAGGTGATGCAAACACCAGCTCTCCTTGTGGCTTTGCTTGCTTATAAAGAGCAAAGAACAAGGTCAAGCAGGGCCTGTAGAAAAGAGAATCGAGAACAGGCATACGGCCACAATCCTTAAAAGAAAATTGCGAGATATAAGAAACAACACCTGTAAGAAATGGTTCACAGCTCTTCTGACCACCACAGGATCATGAGGAGGTAACTGCATTTGAAAAAGAATGAAAAAGCAATTTAGCACTTAATATTAAATTCAGATATTTTCATAGCTCTTAATTTAACGTAAACAACAAAACTCATGACAGAAGGCATTAGGTGACGAAGTCCTCTAAGGACGACTGAAGTACTTTTGGCCCAACCAATGTCAATACATGAGCACCTCTCATTATGACCTTCCTCACAACAAGGTGCTTTTCTTTCTTTTGGTGTACCACAAGGGCTCAGATCTCTTTTACACTACATGGCCTCATGTCAAAGGCATACATACTTGCACTGAAGATGATTTCCCTCTTCCATTCCAGAAAAGATAGAGGACCTAAATTGCCAAGATGACATCCACCAGACTTCAACTTTAAGTTCACTTAAAGAAGGTAGCTTCCAAGAAAGTATGATAGGCCTATAGTAATAACTATAATGGAAGATGACCTTCCAATCTCTATAGAAATCACAAATTCAATGAACTTCATATTCATAGGCCAAAAGGATAGCATCAAAGTAACACTATCGAAAGCCACTTTTACCAAACAAAATCAATTGAACATCTATCAAAGCCTCTTCCACTTACTAATGTAGATTTCAATAATCATCAGAATTTTTCTCCAACTTAGCAAATAAATTTGATGGGAGTAAAATGTGGAATAAGAAATTGGTTCTACAACCACATCATTCAGGTCTGTAAAGGTTAAAAGAAAACCAACAACACTAAATCTCAACTTATGGATACATTTTTACAAGTTCCTTACCAGCCCCACAAATTTATAATAGCCCTATCATCAACTTATGGGTACTTTTTCCCTATTCATTGCTACAAGAAGCACAAATGGGAGCTCACTTCAAGTTAAATTCTTATCGGCACCATAAGAAAAGCACACATTCTCTAAGAAGAGACTTCTGTAATAACTGATTGGTGGCATACCACTTCACCAGGCTTCCTTTTGCTTATGCGTTCGACATCTACATGACAAACATTTGATAAGGCATGCACCCCTGCATCCTGCAGTAGTAAGAAAGTAAACATCCCTGCACATCATGTTCTATATAAAAATAGCACATGCTAAAAGATAACGAGGACATATTTAAAAAGCTGAAGAGCATATTTGTGATGCATGCAAATGCATTATTCAGCAAGTAGAAGATAACATAAATGCACAGAAAAAGTAGTTACAAACAAATAAACATAAGTCTCTAGATCTATTATTAAAAAAAAAAAAGTCTCTTTCTAGCTAGGTGTTTCTTTTGTGTACTTTTTGTGTACTTGAGTTGAATGATATTTCGTTTACTTATCAAAAAAAAAGATAACTACTATGAAGCAAATTATGATACATCTACCAGAAAATCCTCACAACAATTGTATCACCTTATGAGTTACAACGCATACACAAAACAGATTAGTGATCAAGAGTCAGAAAGCATGGTGTTTAATATCAATCTACCAGCTACTAAAATCATTATTACCCTGTTAGATGTAAAAATACTCCTTTGTCCACAAAATGATGTCTATAAGTGGAGTCAATTCCGTAGAAACCCATAAAAATGGTTGCAAATAAAACTACATGCAAGGAGGTACATCAACATTGCATAGAATGTTCGAACAAAATTTTTTCTTCCTAATATGTAATCAATCACATTAAGACGAGAATCCAGTTAGTTTTACGATTCAATATGAATGTAATATTAGTCATTAGGTTAGAATCAGCCTTTAAGCAGAAGGAACACTTAGCTGGAAAATAAAGATTGTTCACCAGAACAATTTTCTCAATCAAGATAAGCAAAAGTTTCCAATGGTAACTTTATCACTCAATTAAGCTTTACACATTGACCTAATAGTAATTCTTATTCCATATATAAAACCATATTGTCTGATTGTCAGCAAAAAAAACATGATTTGCTACAGAAGAAATAAAGAAGATACTTCTAAACTTATTGCATGACATAATTTTTATGATTTTAATCCATCCCTCAAGCTCCATACTCACATTCATTTTGTCCCATGCAGTTGAATTACGACTTTTGATTAGTGAGGCAGCACAAGCCGAATGACACATAACATGCAAATTTTAGGGACCAAAAGTGTATTTCAGTATTTTTTTATAGACAATTTATTGATAAGAATATCTTCTTTAGATCTTTTATATTCTTTTTTTTTTTTTTGGAATTTTATAAGCATAAAAATTCTGTCAATTGTTTATGAGTCGAGGAATGTAAATAACCAGTCCGTCTGACAGCTCCCTCGATACCCGCCGGTTAAATTCGATTCGAGCTCGACACTGTAGAAACCCGCTCGATTAGTAAGTGATACATACCCAACTCGCTCGACAAAACTCAATAGAGGCTCGCGAGCCTAACTCGTTTAAAGTTCGACCCACCCGCTCACCCGACTCGTTTGAGGGCTCAGGAGCCTAGCTAGCTCGTTTAATGTAAACCTATATATATATAAGATACTTAATCAATATTATTCATGTAATATAATAGGATTATAGGACTATATGATCATATAACAATAAAACATTGTGCCATATGACATGTAATCACTTTATTATATGTCATAAGTATTATCATTAGATATTTTAACAATTATTACATCATTTATTATTATTGTAGTTATATAGTTTATTTTAACGTACAATATAAATATATATTGTTATATATTATAATGTAATATTAATTTTTACATGAGCTCACCTCTTTTTTGGTATGTTAAATAAACTATATAACTTACAACAAACTCAGCCAAACTAAACTTAATTTTAAAACTCGTCATGAGCTCGAGCTGATTCGAGCTCATTAGCCGTATAGACCAGATATATCTTTATCTTTGATAAAGATAATCTGTCAATAATTAGTTCTATTATGTTCTACTACTACAAGTTGTATAGTTCTATTAGTTCTACTACTACAAGTTGTATATTCTCTTATTTTTCTACTAAAGTTGTATAGCTTTAGGTTTCTACATTATCTTATGTTTCTACTAACTATAAATTATATAGTTTTAGGTCTCTTATCTACAGGTTGTACAGTCCTACTAAAGGACTTCTCTATGGTTTCACACATAGCTTTGTATAGTCCTATCCAAGGACTAACTCTCTTCTTATAAATACAGTCTCTGACCTACGGTTGAAGTAGGCCAGAATTATCCAATAAATCTCCAAATTACTACAAGCCGACTTGAACTTAATTTTTAAAACTCGTCATAAGCTCGAACTCGGCTCGAGCTCGGCTCCGGCTCACTCGACTCGACTCGTTTACAACCCTCAACAATTCTTAAATACATGCAACAAGATATTAGTGAAAAGTTCATGGTATCAAATTCCATAATAGCATTTATAACAATGTCAAGTTTATCAAGGTAGGATCAGAAACAGATCTACTTAATTTGATTAGATCTTAACAATTATATTATACCCATCTATTTTCCATTTAGATTGTCCTCTTGTTTTTCCCTGATCTGGAGAAGGATGCCTATCCATCAATTGATCAATACCAATCAAGATGCAAGCACTCTGTGACTGTTCAAAATCCAACAAAATCTGGTTAAAGATGGAAATGAGGAATCCAAACAAATTGCTTGATAATTGCAAAGAAATTTTGAATTGAAAGAAATTGTTCTATCCACAAGTTCATTTCAAAAAACAGCATTCAGATCATATGTGAAGTAAGGACATTCACTCACAAATCCTAATCTATCTTGAAAAAGTGAAACAAATGTCAAATTAAAAGTGACCAGCAATTTTCTGTTTTTATATTTTATAAAACTCAATATGATCGGGCAGCCGAAGGGTATATACTTACAGTTCGACTTGAACCCAAAATTGAAACTGGCTGGCCAATAAATTTATGAAAAGCTTCCTACACAAACCATAAAACACCAACGATCAGGCAAACAATCAATATGAAATAGTAGTTAGCATTCTCATCCAAGTATACTTTTTGTGTACGAGGGTTTTGCCCTTTTCTTTAAATAAAATTATTGTTATTCATAAAAAAAAGCATTCTCATCCAATTATACCCATGAAAAGAAAATGCAAGGACTCTACCGGTTAATAAGGAAACATCACTCACTCTTTGCTTGCTAAGAAAAACAATAACAATAAAAAGTAAAAATAACAGATAATGTGCATAGATGAAAATAAAAGAAATAAGAACATGCAGTCATGAAGTTCTCATTATTTCAAAGCCAAGAAAACTAAATCGTCCACTCAATTCAACCTTATAGAACTCCTCCATCTGATATGCCGATTTTCTTCATCAATTAAATAACAAAAAAAAAAAAAAACCTTAAAAGAACATAATTTTAATGTTTGAATATAGGATAAAGAACATAGAATGTCACTATTTGGAGCTCCTGAAAAAAGAAAACTTCCAGTCAACTGGGCATAACCCAATTGTGGATTTTGGCGAGTTGAGGATTTTATAAATCTGGGCACCCAAAACTAATGGCAGAACACTCAAAATTTCTTTTATTTTCTTTTCTTCTGAATTCTCATCATCCCAATTATATGTTACTTCAATTAATAAAAAAGCTCAAGTTTCTTTCTTTAAAACCACTTTCTCAACAATCAAACACAGAATTAGTCTCATTTTTTGCAATCACAAATATAAAGGCTGCTCCTTTTATCATTTTGGCAGTAGTTTTCTGTTTTCTAGACCGAAAAGAATGCAACTTTTGCTTACAAGCAAAAAGTACTAATAAAAAAAAAACAAAAACAAAAAACAAAAATCTCAGGGAGCACCTCAAGAACGCCAACGACAGTACGACAATTAGGCTGCTTCTGAGACCCAGAGAAGCGAGTACCAATGTACTCGATCGCCACCAGATAACGTTGGATTCTAGTGTTGGGTTCATGGCTCTTGTGATGGTGGTTGTTGTTCCTCTTCGTCGTCGCTTAACTCTTCGACTGCGGTTTTTGCGATTTGGAAGGCCTTTGAGAAG
>JAJPGS010000672.1:0-67666 GCA_028654335.1 Alnus rubra
GTCTACTGTCCAAGATGAATATATTGGATATATTTCATCTTGAGGGGGAGTATCAATCTATTGTCAAGCAGCTGAAACCAAGATTAAAGCAAGTTAACAATGATGAACGGTTGGATCACCAAGACATGCAAGACACGGATCAAGAGCAAGCTGTACAATGACAGCTCATGTCTGCACATGTTGCACATGTTTTAATTTAACTCTAGATAGTTAGCTGTACAGATTTACTTGGTGTTCAAGTATTCTTCAAGTTGTATAAATACATTTGTAATTGATTCCATTTACAAGATAATACAATATTTCGCAGAGTTTCTCTTCCATTGTTCTCTGGTTCTGTTCTTCTCAAACTTCATCTTCAATTTCTGTTATTATCTATTAAACACTTTCCCATATTTCCTTCAAAAATCTTCTACAGAAATTGCAATAAAAAACAAATGACTTCTTCCTTCAATACAACCCCTACAAAAGATACATAGGATATCATCACCAAAACCCCATCTAAACAACCTTTCCACCATGGATAGACTACCCTAGCAGCAAGCCATAGAAGGAAAAATTGCCATTGGGAACCATACCAACCTCTACCAAATGACTGGATTTTGTTCTATACGAATTGTCATTGCCACAGGGTTTATGTTTTTAACTTAGGGCTGGCATAGCTAAGGTTTATTGTTTCAGGTGTTTAACAGTATCGGCCAATCTATTTAGCGACAATATCGACGTAAGGGGAATCCTTCACCCTTTTTAAGTGTAATTTCATTTGATGTCTTTTTATCAATTGCTTTTACTACACTAGGAATGTATGTATATGTTATACGAATTGATATACTTGCATGAATTTTTTTCACTAAAGAATTTTAAAGCAAAAAAGTTATTTTATGTCACTCAATCTTTTATGGATATAACGTTCCACTTTCAAGAATTTTTTAAATGAAGGATGTTCTATTTAAATAAAGGTTTCCATTTATGGAGATTTCTAAATATGGAAAGTATAGAGACGTAAAGCCCTCTTACGCATTGCCCTAACACGTTCAAGATAAGTAAAGGAATGCGACAAGTTTTATAAGATGATGACACGTGTGGAGGATATAATTTTGGCCCCAAGAGAATTCCGAGAAGGCACAACACGGTACTGGTGTTGGGATGGAAGTGAAACCACTTAAGGACGTTCCGAGAAGGTGGGAATCCATCGATATGTTATGTTGCCACACTAAGTGCACATTGGTTAATTGGCATGCCAGCATGTCTGCGACCACAAGCACTCCCATAGTCATAAGGACCGTACAACCCTAACACATGGAGCGTAATAGTGTACATGGGTCCTATTATGAGAATAATTACGGTAAGTATATCTAAGTTTTATAAAGAAAAGAAAGTGTCCAATATGGTTTCATGGAAAAAAAACCATTAGGCCAAAAGAACTTTTGATCAACTTACCCTGATAAAAAAGTCCGGTGGAGAATATTGATCAAAGTGTGTGTGGTGGAAATCTAAATGCCACCCTTCTCCCATATAGACTTTTACCTGTTTGTCACCATAAAGATAACCCAGATGAGCAAAGCTACTAAAACAAATGAAAGAAAGAAATATACAAAAAATGGTGGATTTAATCATTTAAATTAATATTTTAATACTGGATAAATGTTAATAAGGTTCGAATTCATGACCTTTACTATGATATTATGTTAAATCGTCAATTATCTTAAAAGTTCAAGCTAATAAAAAATAGTAACCTTAATAAATTAAGTAAATTTTCTAACAAGTACGGCCTAAAACCTCACACCTTCAACGTTGTCTTAACTGGTGGCAGCACAAGAGGATTAAAGACCTCATTATCTGGATCTACATTCAACAAAAAGTCAGGTTTTTCACATAACCGCAACCGCCATTGGCTCTGAACATTCCTTGCATAATCCAAAGGTACTTCCCATTTACCTGTCAAGGAAAAGTGGGAAAAATATTAATTAGTACAGAGAGCACGGCCGGCAATCGTTCCAAAATCAAATTTATCCTTGGCTTCAAGAATTAAAAATTAATAGACGTTTATAAAAATTTTTACCGTATGACAAGCAATCTTAATTAATCATTCAGTACAGCACAGTAGCTAAAACTTAACCTGCATAATTGTTTTATGATATCATTTCTTCTAAAAAATTCATCTCTTTTCAGCTCAAAGGCACAAATTTACATGACTAGATGACTATATGTCTATATAATTCTCAATCAAGTTTCCTGCGCAAGATGGTAATCGTGAGCAACTACCCTATCACGGAAAGCAAGTTCTGGTAAAAACTAGTGGCATTTAAACGGCTTATGCAGACATTTTCTGCATAATGTTAAGGATTAATTATATATATGCATAATATAACTCTTTCACACATGTATTTGTTAGAACATCCAAGCCAAAGAACTTAAGCTATATAATATTCCAGGAGTGTTTTGCATACTTCTCATTTCTTTCATGAAACTACACGCAACACTCTATGTACATCAAGCAAGCACACGTCCTAACAAGCCACACCTGCATATTAAATGCAACCATTTGAGCTCCATGCATCCATCCCAGCATAGATTGAAATTTGATGGATCCACGCCGCGGAAACCATTAGGGTACACCCTCAGCAAGTTTTTTTGGTAAACCTAGAGCAGAAAGCATATATCAGATACCATTATTATTACTGAGTTAATTATTGGTAATGAATCATGATTCATATATATCATGACATGGTATAAAGTATTAATTTTATAGGGGAAACTCAACTTACACCCTTAATTGAAGTGTCATTGTTGTTGCAATGTTAGCGTCAAAGTATCAAAAGTTGCAATGTGAGTATCCAAATTTTCAGCCCATTTCTGTTAAATCCTAACGAAGGTCCGAAGGATGCCAAAATGCACAAAATACCCCAGTTTTTTAAATTAAAACAAAAAGTTAATGTTTTTACTTCTTTTTTTTTTTTTTTAATTAAAAGGGTAAATTCGTATTTATATAAATTTTTACAGGTGTATAAAGACATTTCACCCATTTACGGTTTGATTTAACTATAACCTTAACGTAGGATTAAAATTAAAAGGGCTGAAAAATAGATATCGACATTGCAACTTTTGATAATTCAAGGTTAACATTGCAACAATGTATCATGACACTTCGGGGTAAGTGAAGTTTCATTTATTCTATTACATACTCACAGCAGAGGGAGAGAGAGAGAAGAGAGAGAGAGAGAGAGAGAGCTTGTACAAGAACAATTTAGTTACCTCAGAATATCAGTTCCATGTGTTCTTGCATCATTTTCAAGCTTTTGTTCCCTCACGCTAAGACGTCTAACTTGATTCGGATTAGTTAGCCAGATATTTAATGCACCTTTCGACTTTCCTAAATGAATGGCAATTAAATCCCTATATCCAAGGGTAGCATTTTCCTTGTCTTCATCCTCATCATCCGGCTCAACCTGCTGCCAAGTGGGTAGGCGATGTTAGAATATAAATTAAATGATTAAATTCATTTATTCTTATCATCTTAAGCTTTTGGGATATAAGTGATGATTTAATAGAAGGTAATTAAATGGTTAACTCTTCTTGCTCTTATCATAGCTAGCAACACAATGTAATCTACTTCATTTGTTGCACCTTATCATGAGTGGCTCCAAGTTCCTTTTTAACATTTGTGTTCTGTGTTTTATCCTCTGCTGAATCTTTCTGCCTTTGTGGATCTTTTTCCATGCTACTCTGAACTCCAAGGTATTCCTTTGGTGGTTTAGTTGAAATCAAAATCTTTTTCTTCAATGATTCTGGTGAAGGGAATTCCTTTATGTATTCTGATTCAGGGCGATATAGCATGGCTCCAAATGTTTTAGTGACCATCTATGAGAAAATCATATTTTCTCGAGAAGTCAGTTTCTTTAAACAATATTAAGAATTAATGGTTAAAATCAATAGAAAAGCTAGACATTTTGCTCACCTTGGCTACTTTGGCTTGAAGAATTGCATTTAGGTGGTCTTCAAAAGTAATCACAACAGGGTATTCAGAAGCAGAAAATGCATTTTCCTTAATAGCTTTCAAACATTTGATGAGCTCCACCGGTCTAGTCAGAGTCCTACAGCTCTAAAGAAAATCCATCAATTGAAGTAGAACATACCTTTTGTTTATTTATTTATTTTATTTATTTTTCTTCTTACTAAGATATTAACTCCTACATATAAGCCCCTTCTGTGCAGTTTTCTAGGTGATTCAGTAATATATTGTTTTAACATGTAATATTAAAGGTTGAATTTATCTTAATTTCAATTAAATATTTTACGTATTGGGCCTCACTTATTACGTGAGGAAGAGTGTTAGAATATTAATTAAACAAGTAAATTCACCATTTCCTATCGGTTTAAACTTTTGAATATTTATGATGAATCACTATTGAATTTTAATACAACAATAGTTTTAAAAGCTACATCACCTTTGAGGGATAAAAGGGGGACAAAGGTCTTACATATAGCATTACTCTATAATATATGATATGGTTCTATATTAAAATAATTACCTTTTAGAAGATTGATTGTAATCACATTGGTGGTTGATCTCATGAAAGAACTATTAAAAAGTTTGAATTAAATTTAAATTGTAAGCCACTGCATCAATGGCACCTTTTCCAAATAGCTGCAACTCAAAGGAGATGCAACCCCTCAGAAGAGTTGTCTTTATCTCTTGCCAAGGGACGCCTTCCATCAGGGATGGAATTAGGATATTTTTTATTAAGAGGGGTCAAAACCTTAATAAATTAAGGGCCAAGTCTAATTTTCATAAGTGCCAAACTTAATTTTTAGGTTAAAAAATATATAAACTTAACTATGTGTAAATTTTAACTTTTTTAGCTATATATAAATATTTTAATTATATATGAATTTCTAAGTATATAAAAGGGGGAGAGGTGCCATGGCCCTTATTGTCTCCCCTCTAATTCCGTCCCTGCCTCCCATAAAAACCTATTACCCATGAGAGATTTTACATGGTTGAGACTGCAATTACACTTTATAGTGTAATCACCCTCAACACAAGCTTAGAAAATGTGCACAAAGGGATTGCTTAATGCCTTTGTGTTTGACTTGGCTGTCTTGCAGTGCAAAAAGGATACACGTATGATTCATCTATAAAAAAAGAAGAAAAAAAGAGGATACACGTATAATATTGAAGCAGAAATTAAGTAGGAGAAAGTCCACGTATCGCCTTTTTAAACTATCACTCAATTAATTGATAATGTCCTTTTAAACTTTCAATTAAGATAATGTCTCCCTTTCCAAATTTACCAAAAGTTGCGAATGTCCCCAATGAAAAAAATACACTTAATAAAATAAAATAAAAAAGAAATTCTAAAAATTATTTAAAACAAAAAACCAGGAGTGCCCAAATTGGTTTTAAAAAAATTGTTTTTTATTTTTCTCAAATTTATAAGGATATTTTTGTTTTATTGAAAAAAATGTTAAAAGTTCATTTTTTGTCTTTTTGCTAGCATTAGGGAGACGCCGATAATTTTTTGGTAGTTTGGATGAAACATTGTCCAATTAAAAGTTGAGTAATGCTAATTAAGGATCATCTTTTTATCATTCCAAAATCACCGTTGGATCAAAATCTAATAGTGATCTATTCCAAATTGAATGATGATTTTAAAAACCATATCATTTATGGAAGATTAAAAAAATAGTTCTGAACATTAATCTTAAAAATTTTGGAAGGACATTATCAATTAAGAGGTATGTAGCTAGTTTGAGGGGATACATGGACTTCTCTCAATTAAGTGATATTAAGCTACCCCTTCCCCAAGTTAAAGTTAGGCTAGGCCGGGCAGAAATGAAAATAATTAAACTTCATATATACCCTCCATGAAGAACTTCCACATCATCTTTCCTGGAGTTTGGCCACAAATCCAATTCGATAACTCTTACACCTCTTCGTAGTGCGTCTATAATGGGTTCCACACTGCTGTCACTGCTGACTTGATTACCAGTTAAGTAGGAGTTATGGCCTGTGAATAGGAAGTAATGAGCAAGTGGAGCATTCATGTCTTGGTGCACCTGAATATATATGTACAAAACAGCTTCTGAGACATATATCTCTTTATCATGCTACCAAACTTTGGTAATTTAACGTCCTACCAACAAAATAATAATTAAAAAACAGTTTGCATAAAAACAAACCGGCAGATTGAATTTCACTTAATTTTTTTAAAAAAAATAACTTTTTTGAAATAACTCGTAATTTTTCACTTATACAAAGGAAGATTAATTATTGATATATAAGTAGATAAGATTAATTACCCCATGAGGATGGAGAGGGAAATTAAGATCGCCAAGAAGATATCGGAAGAAAGCTTCGAGATGGAGGCCCTTCCGCTGGAAGATGTTGAGATGCTTGAGGCTGCTGAAGATGGCCTGAGCATGGTCCTTGCTAGCGTTATGATCTCCTTGAACCTGAATCAGGAACTCTTGCAGTTTATCAATGGTCATGACGCCATTCTCCGAGTACTGTTCAAATACTTTCTTTACATCTTCCGGAGGTTCAACCGCCCTGAGCTTGAATATTCTCCTGAAACAGAAGCAGACCTTGTAGTGCTGCTTAGACATTAATTGTGTATACGCACCAGAACAGAAGGATTGAAATAAAGGGATGGGGGAGGGAGAGTGATTGAAGTGTCCGGCTCGTGCATGATGTATAAGAAAGGTGACCTGTCGACATAAATACGTACGTACCCTAGACAATTATTTTATAATATTGACGTCAATTATTAATCTTTGAATTTTTTTCTTATTTTAATATTACTCTTTTGCCACTATAGGAATTAAGAAGTTCACTTTTTGTTCAATTTCATTGGAGAGAGAGAGAGAGTGATTGAGAAGGCCTCGACTGAAGAGCCACGTGATAGATTTTTATTTTTTTTTAATCCACGTGATAGATTCGGTGTCCACAACTTTTTGCGACATAAAAAGATCCTGCAAGCAATCAAAGCACTTGACGTCTTGAGCCTCCCCTTCTGTCAAAAAGTTTGAATATCAGATAGCCATGCATAGAGATTACCAAAATTTCAATAGTGAAAAAGAAAAATTAAGAAGAGGAAGATATCAGGAAAGGTAGACACTAACAGACAAACATGAGACAGAGACACCCCCACAAAGTGACTCAACCCAAAACATCAAGAAAAAGGTGAAAGAGATCGAGGACCTGCGTATGAAAGTGGCTGGCGTAATCAAATCAAATTATAGACATTATTATTTATTTATTTATTTATTTTTTAACAAAAGAGTCATTTCTCATTAATAATTAATAGCAAAAAGCCCCCAAGGGTTAAAAAAATAGGGACAACAGATGATATTGATGAATCATCATCTTTATTTACATTATCTTATTATTACTATTAATTACAATGATTTCTTCTGGTCATGACTTCATCACTCATTAGTCATTTCTATTCTTTCACCCCAAACTCAACTCTTTTTTTTTTTTAGATGAGGTGGTGCCATAACAAATACAAAACAGGAGCACGAAACAGGATACAAAAACACACAGCCTATTAAAAAAAAAAACAAGGCCGCAAAAAACTATCAAGCGGAAACTGTCACCCGACACTGTCAAGGGAAAAATCTAACAAGCGATAGAAATCAGTGAAGAAGTTGCCAGCCGAGCTGATGGTAGCAACTTAATGATTATTATTGTAAGCACGTTGGTTCACTTGCCGATTTTAGTGACAGTTTAGCTGTCAAAATAGCTGAAGAGACCAAGAGTATTAGAAATAATGGGGGGTAATTCTCCAATTACCAGTGTGTTGTAGTTTTTGTAGGCCGAGAATGATGGATGAAGAATCTCCTTTAAAGAGTTGGTGTTAACAATGTAGTGCTTGGGCGTAATGTGAGTATTTAAAGAACTCCATGCACACACATAAGGGCTTAGGTGGCTAAATTAAATGCTCTCAAGCTACCTCGAACGTACGACCCACAAAATGTTTTCAAAAGTTTTAAAATTTCACTTTGTTCTATTTGAAACCAAACTTAACATTCTTGAATTTTATCAAGACATTTTTAACCCTAATTAATATTTTGGAGTGTTACAATAAGGGTCATGTCGCGAGGACGAGGGGCTTTTTGAGTGCTAGCCCAAGAGGGCTAGGTTTAGAGAAGGAGGGTTGCTCTATAGGGCAGGAGAGGGCCTAAGAGGAGGCCCGAGCTGAAAATGGAGTGGCGGAATGAGTGAGTTGAAGTGGGTTTTCATTTGCACTACTAACCTTATTAGCAAGATATCAAAATATGATTCCACTGAGATCACTTGCCATTCATAAACCGTATCATATATTGATTTACTCTCCGGTATAGTTTGATATGTATTAATTTTCTGATTTCATCAATGTTGTATTTCTTATTCGGACCGGTCTCATTCTATTATAAATATGTCCGCCTTGTGTAAAGGCGAATCATCACATAAATATACAGTTCAGTTATATATACTTTTCTTTAGTTAGTTCTTCTACAAGGTCAAATATCCTGCTTTATTTGAAGAACACAAACTCAAGTGGATTCTTGAATCCACAAATCAATTACAGCAGTAGAGAGTAACAGCTTTGTAAGCTTGAAAGTAAGACTATATTACATGGAAATAGCAGACATTGGATAGGGTATAACCCAACCAAAATAAGTACACAAGAAGGAAACTATCTATGCTCAGACAAACTCAAATCGCAAAAGAAGCTTTACAGAGTTGTACTTCTCTCCTTTACGATCAAAAAGGGGAACTGCACGGATTCCTCGCCGCAATTCCCAAACTGGCAAACAAGTTTGGCCACCGAAATCGCCCTTCCCGGCGGACATGTCGTACTCGTACACTTCAACTCGAAGCAAAGCCAGTTCAGGAACAGTCAATGGAAATGTAAACTCTTCATCCCAAACAGGAGTCCAGTCATCCTCTATTTTCTTTGTTTCCTTCATTATGTTATCAGCTGGCACTCCTGCTATGCCAACCTGCCGTACAAATTCAAAGACAAGTTCATGCAAGAAGAATTTAGGAAAATAAAAGCCTCAGAGCTCAGACACCACAGTGCACTGTGCATGTTTGGCTGCCAACTGCAAATAGTGAGTTCCAGGCTTTGCTGGAATAATGTTTGTTAACATCAAAACATTTCTATATTCCAAAAAATCTTAGAAGTTGAAACTTAAGTGTTATATCATGAGATTAATATTTTATTACTCAGCTAAGGTCCACAAACTTACCCTGGTGTAAAAATCTGGCGGCGAAAACTTATCAAAGTGTGTTTGACTAAAATCCAAATTCCATCCATCTCCCATATACACTTTCACCTGTCGGGTAAAATTAAGAGTCTTAAGAAAAAAGAAAAAGTTACCGAGAGAGTGCAGAACTGACTTTACTTTGACAATGGGCTCACCTTTAAGGTCTTCTTTACTTCCAAATTTGCTTTAGGATCAAACACCTGACTATTTGGACCCATATTCATTAGAAGATCAGGCTTTTTCACATAACCACAACCCCCGTTGGATCTAAACATCCCATGCATTAACCAAAGATGTTTACCATGTCCCTGCAATTAAAAAATACCAATGGCGGCCGGTCTTAGAAGGGCGATAGAAAATAGTTCAATTCAACAAATATTAATCTATGTTACAACTCATCCTTCGCATATTAACTTTCCTTTCAGGAATTCTTTTCTCATAGGGTGTTTTAACTACTTCAATGACTAATATATTTTTTCGGAAGAATGAGTTATTTTCATTGATCAGAACAAAGAATACAGCCTCACTTCTAGCAGTACAGCTAGAACACCAGTAGAAACAACAGGAAACACCCACAATTACAAACAATCAACCTAACAACTTCCCAACTACAACCCGAAAGAAGCAAACAACCTATCTACCAAGATTAACTACTAACAATATAGCAGAAAACTCAAACTGGCTTATCAATGCAGAATGTCAAGATCAAGCCCCCAACTTTCACAAAGAGCAATATTCACATCAGACTTGCTGAATTTTCCTTTCCAACGGATTCTATGTTTGACATCCCAAACCACATCCCGCAATACAATATTTACTTCAAAGACTAAGATATGCATGCTAGTCATTATTAAAGAGACTTCTCATCCCTATATTTTAGAAAATAGAGTTCTGTATGAGTTGAGTTCAAATTTATTCACTTTATTAGGAAAACTTTATCTGTTTGTTCTGTTTTCTCTTAATTGAAACAAGAAAAACTAAGTAAATGTTAATTTCCTCTACATTATTATTATTGTTTTTTTGAAAGAAAATTTTCCTTTACATTATTGCCACTGTCATTTGCAGTTCATGAATACCATGACGAAATTAGAGACCAAATACTAGCCTATAGTGGCGACATGAGACGATCCTTAGAACGAGAGTACTGGAGAACTTTCTTTCTTTCTTTTCTGTTCTTTTTTTTTTCTTGTGTTTATCTCAATCGTTCACAGTAGGGCAATCCTGCTGTGAATAGAGGAAGTGAGGAAAACCTTAACCAACGTACTAAATGGCTAAGCGACTTCAAAATAGAAAGCTTGTAAAAGGAATACCACTTCAAGACAATACGCGATGTCTCACTTCCAATCTAACCACATGCAACTTTCTGACATTTCTTAATGCTCATTATAGTATAGCACAACATTAGCAAACAATCAATTGAGGAATGAAATAAAGTTTAAACATCTAAACACACTGGGCGAAAACGAAAAAGTAGGAAAAAAAAAAAACAAAAAACAAAAAAACTTTCCTGCATTAAATTACATTGTTATTTGGTCAATTAGAAAAAGATGAACTGAACCAAACCTGCATATTAAATGCAACCATTTGAGCTCCATGCGCCCAACCAATTAGGGGGTTGTAGTTGGAGGAGTTAAATCGAGTGCCCTTGGGGTAAATCCTCAAGAAATTTCTCTGTGTAAATCTATATATACATGGGAATTGCAAGCATCAGTGTTGGAAAACTTTGTAGAAACAACCAACAAAAGCAGAATTCCTCAAATATAGTTGTACTATGAGAACATTACTTCAAAGTTTCTTGCTAGAAAATTAATTAGTACCTTACAACTTCCATTCCATGAGATAAAACAGCCTTTTCAAGTGCTTGTTCACTCAAGCTAAGACGTCTAACTTTGTCAGCCTCAACTTTTAATTCCTCCTTTAGACCACCCTTGGGTTTTCCGGCATGAATGGCAATTAGACTCTTGTATGTACATGCAACTGGTGGACGTGATTCATGATCAAATTCTTCCTTATCCTCATCATCTTGATCGGGTTCACTTGAATCACTATCACTCTGCAAGAAAATAGACCAAAATTTATAAAATTAAAAAACTAAAAGGTGGGATATCAGGTAGAAATAAATTTCACATGTGGTAAATTTAGTTCTCAGTGCACCATATGATCATCGTCTTCATCAAAATCCTTTTCCTTCAGTGAATTATCTCTGTTTCCCTTCTTACTTTTAGCTGTAAGGTATTCCTTTGGAGGTTTGGTGGAAATAATAATCCGATACATCAATTCTTCTGGTGAAGGGACCACTTTTAAACCTTCAGATTCAGGATGAAACAACATATCTTCAAATGTTTGAGTGATCATCTAAAAAATAAGAATGCAATTGTTAGATAATTCTAAACAAGAATGGTGGCTAATTGGTTCTACTAAATAGAAGATATTGAAAAATCACCTGGGCTACTTTAGCCTGGAGATCTGGGGTAAGGTGGTCTTCAAGAGTTATTATGACAGGGTATGGTGATGCAGAAAAGGCATGCTCTCTAATGGATTTTAAGCATTCAATAAGTTCCACTGGGGTTGTCAGTGTCCTACATTAATAAATGCAAGCTTTAGACAAAATCCAGGCATGATTTGAAAAAAAAAATAAAAAAGAAAAAAAAATCCAGGAATAAGAACAATGAACAGAGTTTAGTCAAATTTCCAGTAACTACAGTTTACCAAAAAAAAAAAAAAGACCCAAAAAGAAAATGGTCAGATGTTCATTGATTCTCTCCACTGCACACAATCTTATTATTATTGCCAGAAAGCTATGACCATAACCAGCTATTACTGGTCCCAAGTCCAGTTAGCAGTGGTATCTGATCTTTAAATAGCATATAAGAATTATATAGACAATAAATTAAGAAAAAGGATATTCCTTTCTATGATGATAATGTACTAAATGCATTAGTATAAAGCTTAATACTCAAAAGATAAAGTTTGTTGCAGGGTCAACAACGAATTTCTTCGCTAATTACAGTTTCTTAAAACAGAAGTTTACTATCATGCATAAAAGTATTTACAATAGCACCTTTGGAGTTGATCAAGGTAGGAATCAAAGAAACCAGGACACTTACAAGTATTTACAACCCATTTCACAAAACATGGAAGATATCTGTAAATTTCCATGGACTTAGAGTCCCCTCTAACCCATCTTAATGATGATAAAGCTGTCACCTTCCATTTGAATACTGACAAGTTACTCCTTTCTGAGTCCTTTAGTCCCAAAAAAATTATTCTTACATCCATTTTCTGGGCTTCCCCCAGGATGAAATGCCTAGGACGATAACTTTTAACCACAATTACTACTTTCCCTGCACTTAATTGGCTCAGTCTATGTTAGAATATAAATTAAATGATTAAATCCATCCCTTCCTATCAACTTAAGTTTTTGGAATTAGTGGTAATTTAACATGATATCAGAGCAAAGGTTTTGAGTTTGAACCTTGTCTTCGTCATTTACATCCTATTTCAATTAAATATTCCACGTATTGGGCTTCACTAATTAACAGGAAGTTTGAGCTTACAGGTGAAGGAGTGTTAAAGTAAAATTAAATTATTAAATTTGTCCCTCCCTATTAGCTTAAGCTTTTGAGATAAGTAACGGTTTAACTATATGCTCAAGGAGAAAACTATAGAAATTGAAGTTGTATACATGTCAAGTCGAATTTCCAAGGACAATGGATATTCAAAAATACATAAAAAAAAAAGAAAAAAAAAAAGTACATTGAATTGTCTAAACAACCAATAACAGAGCAACCTTCTAACACACCTTGCAGACTTGCAGTAGCTAACTGTTAAATCATAAATCATTCAGTTTCACAGTCAAGAAATCACCAACAGAGAGAGAGAGAGAGAGAGAGAGAGAGAGAGAGAGAACACATAATTGACGAGAAGCTCTTGTATTACAATTGAGATTATTATCAAGTGTCATGATGGCAGAAAATCAGAGTTAGGATATAATTCACATACCATCCATGATAAACATGAACACCATCTTTTGTGTCGTTATTTGGCCACATATCAAGCTCCACCACTCTTACACCTCTCTTCAGTGCATTTATAATTGGGAGAATACTGCAGTCACTATTGAGTTGGTTACCAGTCAGGTATGAATTATGACCGGTATAGATGAAATAATGAGACGATGGAGCTGTCATATCCTGGTAAACCTGAAAAGAAATAGATATATTGAAAATATAACCAAGACCCCAACAACACCTAGAAGGGGGATTTAATAGATGTATGTTAATATAATACGGAACTTAAAAACTAGCAACCGTACAAACATTCACCAAATATAATAAAAGCAGCAAATCAATCAACACAAGTAATTTGGTGACAAAGTGGAAACTTTTTGAAGAACTCTTCAAAGGCAAAATCACCGAGGCAACCAAATCCAAGAAATCAATCCACTATAGAAGAATGAGAAATGACAAGAAGTTCACACTTACAAAACTTTTGTAGTTGATATTCTCTTGTACTAGACAAGTGACCCCACTTGCCCGATACCATAATAGTTCTCTCAAAACCTCTGAACAATGCTTCTACTTGATTTCCTTTACTGGAACTTCAATAGGTTGAAGGTTTTTATGTATGAAAAGGTGTGTGGTCTAGCTTCAACAAAACTCTAAGAGAAGGAAATACATGAATACTCTAGGTTCAATGAATCCTCTCTTAGCACACGACTCTATGGCTTAAAGTTCCTTTATCAAAATTGTGTATAAAAAGCCCTTTCATAAACTTGGAAAATTTGGTATTCAAGCAACCAATCGGATCCTTCTTTTCCTGTAGAAAATCAGGCTCAATTCGAACTGATCTAGGTTTACACGCTAAAACAAGGATTCCTCTGGCGGCGCATTCGAACTAACTTAGAACAAGCCATTATGCTAGACTAGAAATTTCTCTAAATCGGTTCCAGTTCGAACTAACTTGGAACGAGACTTGAAATGGACCATTCTGCTAGACTTGAAATTGCTCTGAATCGGTTCGAACTTAGCTTAGAACGGAACTTGGAATGGAGCTCTCGATGGTTCTTGAAAAACTCTGGAACATGTTTAGTTCAAACTTGGCTTAGAACAAAACTTGGAACGAATGGCTCTAGAATGATCTTCATGCTTCTCAGTTCGAACTAGAATTGGAACGACACTTAGGACGGATGTCGCTATGGTTCTTGAAAGTGCCCCTTATGCTATCCAGTTCAAACTGGAAAATGTTCAGTTCGAAATGAGACCTCAAAAATAAACTTTTACAAAAAATCCTAAGAACAGTTTGTCTAATTTAAATCCAAATGACATCAAAGTATTTTGGGTACCAAATTAACCGTCCTAAAAACTAATATATACATATATGTATGTATGTATATATGTATATATGTACTGTCAAACAACAATGCACTCCATGATAAGTTCAATTTGCTCTTGATCTCCTAGTAAATATTAGGGTTGACAATTTTTTATACAACCTACAAACTCGAATTAGGGTTGAGGGATCTGATCCATTTAATTAAATAGATCTAGTTAGGGTTGACCTATATATTATTGCACCCATACTTTGACAATAACATAACTTGAACCCAACACACGACATTTAGGATTGGCAAAATTTTTGACCCAACACATACCAAACACAAATTTAGCGAGGGTTATGGTTGAATGTTCTAACCCGTTTAATTAAATGGGTTGGGCTAGCTTTGACCTGTATATTCTTATATTCATTACTCGATACACTACATTTAGGGTTGACAATTTTTTACACGACTCACGAATCCGACACAAACTCAATACGAATTTAGCAGGTTAGGGTTGAGAGTTTGGACTTGTTTAATTAAAGAGAAATGCTATTCATACTTACAAGTGCTCACTCTCTAGCATAGTAGTGAAAATCACCATTGAATACTATATGTACTTTCATTTATTATTTCATCAAATAGTGATTTTCACTGTCACGTTAAAGAGTGAGCACTAGGGAGTATGTGTAACACTCCTCTTAATTAACTAAGTCGGGTTAGAGTTTATCTATATAGTCTCACACACATGACTCGACACGATCCATACCCGACAAGTGAACACAAATTGTCACCCCTTAGGAAATAACAAGACTAAGATAAAAAAAATGGAAAGAAAAACTACCATGGTATAGCTTTCATTCCTCATTATATTGTTAAAGCAAGAGAGAGGATTGCATAGAAGGTAAGATACACCGAAGTGCATCATCACAAAAATCCAAAACATCGACAACAACCTTATTTCAATTTTCGATTCTAATTTTCTAATTGACCCGTTCATTGAATTAAGGCTTTCTTTAAATGTCAAATTGGCAACTGACCTAGACAACAAAACTAAACCTTAAATCTCAAATCTTCTTATCTAATTAACTAGCCTACTCATCAAGATCCTATTATGGGCATTGCCTAGAGCTTTCTGTTACATACACCATACATTGGCAATGAATTTATTTGGTCATCGGACCAAACTCAAAATCACAAATTGACTACACACTAAACAAACCAATTTAGACCCGCTTCCAGTTTGGTCACTGAGAAAACACAGGAAATTGAAACAGTGTTTGAAGTTTGTTTTTCTAAAGTGGGAAACTTCGCTAGCCCACATGATCACACGATTATAATAATCTCATTTTAAGCAAAATGACCCGTTTTCCTTTGCGTTTCCCACATTTCCTGAGCAGCCAAACAGAACCCCGAAATCCATTTCCTTTTCCCTCGACAACTAACAAAAGACCCCCCAAGAAACAAGAGCAAACAGAAACAGTACCTTATCTCCGATAGGCGGATTGAGCTCCGCAGAGAACAAGTAATGGTGAAAGTCATCAATGGTGAGAGTACGTTTCCTGGGGAACTTGCCCATATGGTGCCGCTTCTGCAAGACCTGCTCCACAGTCCGCTCCGCATCTGAGATCGACGCGCCGCCCTCACCCTGAACCTCCACCAAGAACCTTCGCAACTGCTCCGGCGTCATGTGGGTGCCACCCTCCGCGTACTTCTTAAACGTTCGCTTCACGTCCGCCGGTGGCTCCGCCTCCGTGACCTTAAACCTCCTCGTAAAGCACACGCACATCCTATACGTCCCCATGTAGCTGGAACTCCCAGACACTCAAAAAAGCTTCGAACGTTTCCCTTGGTGGATCAAAATCAAAGAAACAGAGGCTAAGCTTCAAATGTTTCCCTTGGTGGATCAAAATCAAAGAAACAGAGGCTCAGACTCGGTATATATAAAGAGACAGAGAAAGCAAGAGAGAAAGAGGCTGAGTATACATAAAGAAACACTTGGGTTTGAATGGAGTAGCTATAACAATCAGTTGTTTGAGTGTTTCTCGTACTTACTTTATTGTTTGTGTTGGTTGTTAAAACTTAAATAGATTTTTATATGTTTCATTGATCTTTCACACTGCCTTTACAGTCAATGACATAGTTTGAGCGCGTCTTTGGCGCGTCCATGTCAATTCCCCACGTGTTGAATCGTTGAGGGCTATGGGTGATGAATCCGTGGCGTTCTTATTGGTATAGCAAATTATGGCAAGAAACTGTGATGCACACAGCAACAGTAAGGTTGATGGTGATGATGGCGATGCAGTCAATCTTCTTAGTCAACGTAAACTTGTTTACATGTACTCGCTATCCTCGTCAACGGATGTTTAGCACATGAAAATTCTTGCAATTGTATGTTCAAATTGCAGCCAAAAAAAGCAGTTGCTTCCATCACCTCCATCTCTTGCATCTAATCCATAATCTGTGTTTGTCTTTTTATTTTGAATCAATATCTCGACAATAAAAGCATAAGAAATCAAAAAAGAACTTTAAAAAAAAAATAAAAAAAATAAAAAAAGAGAGAGAAAGAAGAAAAAGGAAGAAGAAAGAAGGCAATAAAGAAAGACCGTATCTTTTACAATATTTAAAGCTTCACATGAATCACATGGGACCCCTCCCCTTTTTGTCACTTATCTTTTTTAGTGGTTGCCACTCCGGATGGAGTTGGAGGAGAATAGATTTTTTTAACAATATATATTATCTGTGCTTATCTGGCCAAACAGTTCTTAAGCATGCAGTTTCATATTCACAGTTTGAATTGTTAACAATTTGATCAATAAATTGCTGAAAATCCATATGAGTACGAGTATAATGGGTTGTTCGTATTGCTTGCAATACAAACACTTCATGTGAAGAAGGCATTGGGCCCTTTTTGGACGTCGAACAAAGAGTTTGAGCACCTATTGGAACTGATTGAATACATGTGCTATCAAGTTATCAACTAGGGCTCAAACTCATTACACCCAATTTTCATCCACAACTGAACAACCTATGCACCTGAATTGCACCACCGGATCTAAAGTTAAAAAATGAAAGAATTTATTATCTTTAATTTTAGTGGTTTAAGTCGCATCATATTCTAATGTTCCGTTTGGGTTTACATATTCAAAGTTTTGTGGCAATCAATGAGTGAGTGAGGCATCTTCGGGGTAGGTCTAATTGATGTACCAAAAAATTCATTGAATTGGTATGTGAAAGTGGTTGTTGTTGTTGTTGTTTTTTTTTTTTTTTTAATAAAAAAAAAAATCAAATTTCATTCATAATTAATAGAAAAATGATTTTTACACATTTTTTTGTATATTATTTTTTTAAAAATTAGTCATTCAATTTGTAGGATTCGCATGATAGATTGACCACATACTATAAATAGTATATTAATAAAAATATATAGTACATATATAGTGCCAATGATATATATATATATATATATATATATATATATAGTGAATAATGTCTGAGAAGTGTTTGTGTGTGGGTGTGATGGATAAAGTTGGGAATGAGTTTGAAACGTATGCCTCCTGGTAGGACCACCGACAGGCGACAACTCAAGTAGTTTTGGGTGTTTTTCAGGGGAGAAAGCATGTTAATTGTTATGATTGGCCCAGGTTACGGGATGGGCAAAGTTAATGATCCAAATGCACGTGCGTAACTGCACGCTTATTTTCACGCACCAAACCAAACTCAGCTTTTGAAGGTTTTGTTTTTTTTCGTTTTTTTTGTTTTTGTTTTTTTGTTTTTTTTTTAAGTGTTTCTGAAAAAGATTTCACTTCCACGTTTGTTTGAGAAAATATTTTTAGTTGAAAATATTTTTTGTTTAAAAATAAAATATTTTTTTGTTTTAAAAAAAAAAATTGATTTTTTTCAGTATTTGTTTGGAACCTAAAAATGGTTTGAAAAACATGTATCAGCATTTGGCTTGTATATTAAATTGTCAAATATTTTTTCTATTTCATATAATCTGAAGAGTGAAGAGGAAAAGAGAGACACTGAAGAGGCGTTGCAAAAAAATCTCATGTGCGAAAATAAAAGGCTTTTGAGTGTGAAATCGAGATTCTATGCAACTATATGTGCAATTGTAAAAAGGGCCCTAGTGGGCCCACCTGACAGGGAAGGTATTGGAAAAACTCGAGATATGCTTGAACATGTAGGCGCCATAAGGGACACTCGCACAATTGCTTATCCGATGGGAGAGCGGCTAAAAATAATTTATGCAAATTAAATGAGAAATGTAAACTATTTTACGTATTGTAAATGTTTTTTTTTTTTTTTGAACAAATACTGATAATCTTATAAATAGAAAAACCAAGATGATCCTATATCAGGATCTAGGGACAACAAGTTCCCTAGTTATAATTCCACGGATATTATCTGGAATATCTTCTAACCAGACAGAATTTAAAACTTCTTTTGATGCTGCTTTTGTCAATGTATGAGCAGCTGAATTCGCTTCTCGCTTCACATGAGTGACATAATAAGATTGAAAGCCGCCCAATTCTTGCTTAACCCCTTTTATGAAATGTCCACAATTACTAAAAGAGGGAAGTATGCATTAATTTCTTGAACTATTTGCAAAGCATCACCTTCAAAAATAACATCGAAAAAACCCACCTCTTTACCGAACAACACTACTGCTAGTGCTAGATCCAATTTATTTTAGTAACACCTAGAGGTGGAGGTTGCCAAGCAATGATATATACTACCATTAGAACTCGGTTCCTCTCTAGCAACACTATCCAGGTTCTCCAAAGCACATATTTTATATTCCTCACTTTCCACAACCGCATCTCTTAGCACCTGATTTGGATGTGTAAAAGTTCCTGCATGGATACCAGAATTTCGTCTAAACCATATTTTTCGAGCAATACCTGCAGTAAGTGCTGCCTCTTCCAGATTGCATAAGCTGAAAATATTAGAGACCATCTGCACAAAACAATCTCCCCAAGAACACCTCTCTTGGAGAAAAATTTGGCCACAACTCCACACATCTTGTGCTGCAGGACAACTCCATAAAGCATGTATAACAATCTCTTCATCGATCCACACCACAAAGCGGACACACCTTATCAGACACCACCCTTCTATGAAATAAATTAACCTTTGTAGGCAAAAGGTTATTACATGCCCTCCACATAAATTCTTTTATCACATTTGGGGTTTTAAGACCCCACAGAATAGGCCATAAATCCTCCCCAGTATTCGAATTAGAACTCCCCCCTTTCCCACGAGCTTGTATTTCCATTCTTAAATGATAAGCACTTATAATAGAAAAAATACCATTAGAAGTCCCTTTCCAAATCATACAATAAGGGGGTAAAAGAGGGCTTAAAGGAATATTGGCAATGACATGGCATGGGCTTCGTCTTCTAGAAATACTTCTTTGATGAAATCAGTCTTCCACTCCTTAGTATTCGGATCTATAAGATTGGACACCAACGCATCTTCGCCTAAAAGTCTCTTAGGCGATTGGATCATGAATGTGTTAGGTGTGGGCAACCAACGATCTTGCCAAATCCGAATGCTATGCCCATCTCCCACTCTCCATACGATCCCTTGTTGTAAAAGGGGAAGAGATGAAATAATAATCCTCCAAGCAAAGGAGGGTTTGGTCCCTATAGAAACTTCCATTACAGAAGAGTATGGGAAATACTTGGCCTTCAAAATTCTCGCCGTCAATGATGAAGGACTTTTATATAACCGCCAAACTTGCTTGGCTAACAAGGCTTGATTAAAAATGATAAGAACTCTAAAACCCATCCCACCTTCTTTCTTCGATCTTCCCATTCCCTCCTAGCTCATCCAATGTACGTATCTTGGAATTATTTTCCATATGTCCCCACTAGAACCTTTGCATCATACCATTGATTTCTTTGCACAAGGAGACCGGTAGAAGGAACACACTTATACTATACGTGAGGATTGCTTGGATGACTGCTTTCAACAAAACTTCTCTTCCCGCCTGAGACAAAAACTTCACTTTCCAATTGTTCAACCGATTGGCCACTCTATCTTTGATACCATGGAAAGATTGAGATCTAGATTTGCCAACCAAAGAAGGTAAACCCAGATAAGTATCATACCAAACAGCCTCTTGGAAACCTGACAGACGAAGTATTTTTAATCTCTTTTCTTGATTGGTATTGCGGCTGAAGAAAATTGAAGTTTTCTGTAAATTGAGTTTTTGCCCCGACACTCCTTCATAGATACCCAATATACGCATCAACCGCCGCCATTCAACAGAGTTAGCTTTGCAGAAAAATAAACTATCATCTGCAAAGAAAAGATGACTCAGTCTTGGTCCATTTTTTGACGTTGGAACCCCGTGATGCTCCCATTATTGTAAATGTTATTTTCTTTGGTGAACTGAAAATATTTTTAGATTAACTAATATTTTATGTTGCGCTAAACACTAAAAAATAAAGAACATATTTTGTAGATGATGTTTTACATTCCAAAATAAACTGGGCTAAGTTAAATGGTTTCACTTATTAAATTTTCACTTCATCATGCAAAAATCAGCGTGATTGGAAGTGTAGTACCCTAACCCGTTAGGGTTACGTTAATTAATAGGACAAAGGTACTTAATTAATAGGACAATCAGAATATTAACTAAACATAATAAACGCATGAATTAAAAACCTTTATTGCAGACGTAAGATCATAAAATTGAAATTCAACAAAGAGTTTCTAAAACATCTCTTGTGCTCTAATTAAATAACTTAGTGAAAATAAAATGAAATTAAAACATAACTCATTGTTTGTCTCATCCTGACCTAAAAAACGAAGAATTTGGGTTAGGTGCTATAAACATTTGTACTGTTATAATTTTTTTAACGGTTCAGATTTAATTATAATTTTTTTATGAGAAAGAGAGAAATTAAGTACAATTAAATTTAGACAGTTTTTTTTTTATTATTTATTTTTTTTAAGCCAAATTCAAATCCAAATCTAAAAAGAAAAACAAAATGTGTAAGTGAGAGGCTGAGTAAGCAATATTTCCAACCAAATTGAAACGATTTGATTAAAAATTATTTCCTTAAAAGCCTTTTTAATTCCGCAAAGGAGGACCAAAGAAATAAGATTTAATTTTTTTTTTTTGAACAAAATAGCATGTGCTATCATTAATACTACAAACAACCCATAGTCTTACAACTTGAAAGTAAGGGACAGGACCTCCCTAAACTTGAAAGTAAGCCAGAAGGATTTGACTTAGTAAACTATCTGCCTAAGCAGAAATACAAATTTTACAAGAAGGACATTTGAGTCTTTCTTACAATAACTCTCATTCTCTAAAGAAAGATGGCTGATCTAGCAATTTGCATACAAATATTCTCATAAAATTTGATCCAAACACAAGCAAGCTGAGACCGGAGACAAACAAGATTAAAAACACAAGCACAAAAATCAGAAAACTCAAAACAAGCTGCCGGCAGTGGGAGAGGGGGCTGAAAACCGCTAGACGGCGGTGCGTGTACTACACGCGCCGTCATTGGACCCACCCAGACGAAGATCTGACGCCCGAGAACCCGATGTCACCGAGCACGGCCCCAAAAAAAAGTGGAGCGCGACCACACACGCACCAAGGAGCAGAGAGCTCCCAGGCGCGTGTACACTATGTGCCGATCACCGATGACCGATATGATCGGTGCTTGCGGCTGCAGGGGCGAAAAACGCCGGGGAACGCGGCTGGGGGGCGCGTGTCGATTAGAAATCGACAGAGACGTGTAGATCTGGCTTCCAAAATCAAAAGAAAAACAGTGAAAAAAACCGGCCAAAAATCTCGTCGACGACACTTTGGTTCGGCCACTTCTTCAAAAAGACATCTTGAGATGAACAATCTTGCCAAAACGAAAGAAAAACCAATAAACAAAGCCACCATAACCCAAAAAGGCTAGAAGATGGTCAGCCTCCACCGGATACCATACTACATCTTATACTACATCCTTTGCATACCATAACGTCCTGTATGCATATGATTGCACGTAACCTTGAATGACCCGTTCTCGACTTGTGGCCATGTAAACAGTCAATTTAGGCCACCTGATCAATTTTAGTACACTCCACATGACAAAACATAATGATATGAAATCGTCCTGATGTGCCACGTAAACGTATCTCCAAGGTCCAAAGTTCCAAACAACATTATTGGTTGTGGGCTCTGTTGCCTAATGTCATATGACCACTATATTTTTTGAGGAATGTGTGTGTGTATATATATATATATATATTTTTTTTTTTTTTGAAGGTTATGACCACTAAATTTGAACGTTGATATCGATGATCCGACGAAAACAGCTTCAGTGAACATCACCGAGGCGGAAGATCACACAGAGTCATGTGGGCGAAGTTTGGAGTCCGCAAAGGTGACGATTGCGTTGGCCTAAAATGAACATACAGCAGTCGAAGAGGGTATTACTTTCCAGGAGCTAAATTTAACGGGAAGATTTAAGAGTTGCTGTGAAAGAGCGTAGACTCTGGCTCATGACCTTAGGCAATGCCTCTTGCCTGAGGCAAAAATTCAACCTTTGGCCCAGACTTGTTAGCCCAAAACACTACCCTACGTTCTCAGAGGTCCAGAAGCTTGTTTCTCTTTTGAAATCTTGCAAGAGAACCTCAGAAACCTCTCAAGTCCATGGCTTTATGGTCAAGACTGGCCTTGACCATGTCCCCTTCACTCTGAGCAAGCTTCTTGCGTGTTCTATCCAAGACATGGAATACGCAGCCTCCATTTTCAATTATATACAAAACCCCAATTTGTACATGTTCAATACCATGCTCAGAGGCTATTCCATTGGTGATGACCCAAAGCAAGCTTTTGGTATTTTCAGTCATTTGAGGGCTCAAGGAATTACGCTAGACCAGTTTTCTTTTATTGCTACTCTTAAAGCCTGTGCTCGTGTAGTGGCCATTGGAACTGGGCAAGGGATTCATGGGGTGGTTGTGAGGTCTGGGCATGGGCTATTTATCGATGTAAAGAATACCCTTTTGCATTTGTATTGTGCTTGTGCGAGAATTGGGGATGCCCATAAGATGTTTGATGAGTTTCCTCAATATGATTTGGTTTCATGGAACACTTTGATGGGTGGCTATCTTCATATGTCTCAGCCTACTATTGTATTGGATTTGTTCTGGCAGATGTGTAGGAGTGGTTTGAGAGGCAGTGTCGCCACAATTTTGAGTGTTTTATCTGCTATTGGTGATTTTGAGAACTTACGTGGAGGGGAATCTCTTCATGGACATTGCATTAAAGTTGGCTTTTGTTCTGACTTAAATTTGGTTACTGCTTTGGTTGATATGTACGCAAAAACTGGGAATATTGAATTAGGGCGTTGGGTTTTCAATGAAGCTGCAGAAAAGGATGTTGTTACATGGAATTGTATAATAGATAAGTATGCAAGAAGTGGCATGGTAGAAAATGCGGTAGCTCTATTACTTGATATGAAACTGCATGGAGTGAAGTCGAACTCGTCTACATTGGCAGGATTGCTTTCAGCTTGTGCTGCCTCTGGAGCTATAAATGTAGGCCGCCGCATTAATGACTATGTGGAAGAGGAGGAAATGGTGCTGGATGCGGTTCTTGGAACAGCCTTAGTTGATATGTATGCTAAATGTGGGTTCTTAGAGAAGGCTATAGACATTTTTGATAGAATGGAGAGCAAAGATGTGAAATCTTGGACAGCCATGATTTCTGGTTATGGCGTTCATGGACAGGCGAGAGATGCCATTAAGCTATTCTACAGGATGGTGCAGGAGGGCTGTAGACCTAATGAAGTCACTTTCTTGGCAATTTTAAGTTCTTGTGGCCATGGAGGTCTGGTGACAGAGGGCATGAGATGTTTTGAGAGGATGGTATGTGAGTATGGCCTATCACCAAAGGTTGAACATTACGGATGTATGATTGATCTTTTAGGTCGTGCTGGATTGCTGGAGGAAGCACATAAGTTAATCAAGAGCTTGCCCATTAGGGGTGATGCTACTGCATGGCGTTCACTGCTTGCAGCTTGTAGAGTCTATGGGAATGTTAAATTGGGGGAATGTGTGAAGAGGGTGTTAGTAAACATATATCATGAACACCCCACTGATTCAATCCTTCTCTCTAGCACTTATGCCATTGCTGGAAGGTTGCCAGAAGAAAGAAGAATGCAGGAAATGAAGGAAGGAAAGATAATGAAAGAAGTGAAGTGTAAGTCAGTTGGAACAGAGGAAGAAAGGGTGACGAAGGAAGCTGGATGTAGCATAATTGAGATGGATTCTCACTGGTGGCCTGGTGAGCACCTAGCTGGGGAAATGAGATCAAATCACTGACAGGTACTCATTCCCTGCCTAGAAGAACATCAGCACTTTTTCCCTGTATGATAATTTTTTTTTTGACGAACTGACCCAATAAGAATGCATGTTATTTTCTCTAGTTGGAATAAGAGAAACGACCATTCTAGATCTTGCAAATTCAAGTTCTTTTAGGTTACTAACTCTATCCTAACACAAAGGAAAATGATAGGGCTACTACTACTTTAAGTATAAACCTCTTACAAATTAACAAGACAGTCCACATGACACTTATCACGTCAACCACGCTAGCCCCAGATTCAACCACACAGCCACTTCTCCAAGACCCACAGCTAGGCCGTGGGTCTCAATGTTCAGAGACTACGGCTAGAGACCCATGACCAAGCAGAAAATGGTGCCTAAACGAAGAGGAAGAGACGAGATAGTTGGTGTCATCAATGTGGAGGCAGCGATATAAGAGACGAGCCAAGGAGACAAAGTGGAAACCCTAGTTCCACATGGATTGCCATGGCAAGTGTAATGTCAGTTTGTAAGGGATTTGTAGTAAAAGTTGTAGTTGAAGACATTTAATTCAATTCTTACTATAGATTAAAAAAGAAGTCAAGAAATAAAAATCTTTTATGTTTCTCTTCAGATTGTTTTATTTGTCCTAACTTTTCCTTGTTGAAAATTTAACATATTGGTCTGCAAGACTGCAACCTAGGACACTTGAGAACCTTTCTGTTGAATTTCATTCAAAAGTGGTTTTAAATTATTCAGCTGAGAGATAAATAGAGAGATTGGAGAATTTTTTTTATTTTTTTTTTTGATAAGTAATGAAAGTTTTATTAAAATAAAAGCGTAAGGCGCCCTTTAAGTACACAAGGGGAATATAAAGAAACAACCAAAGCTAACCCACAAAGAAAACCAACAAGGCCACAAAGAACTAAACCCAAAAGGAACACCCAAGAAGCAGCCCACAAAAACCCAATGAAACCCCAACAAAACCAGCCCACAAAACCCAGAGACTAAAACAACAAAAACAACACGCCCCGACTAGAATCAAAACCACTGGCTTCAAATGCCTCGCCTCTTGAGGGTGCACCGCATCAATTTGGGCCCCTTATGCTTCCAGGAGTATCTAACCATCCGCACCTGCTGAAGACCTGTGCTGACCAGGTCTGGCGGACTTCCGGGCAACACCCATCTTCAGCAAAATTTCGCTTCTTGCATATATTTTCTTGTTTTCCCATATAAGCTATTCAACGTAAATTGGAGCACGCATTCTACAACTCAACCTATATCAGGGTCACCAATAGACTCGACATAGCTTACAAATTGTGCAACATGTGAATGGTTCTTTATTAATAACCAATTCTTATTAATAAAATTTGAATCCAATTGCCCTTTTATTAACTTAATTGGGATCTAACGCTAAAATAATCAATTGTGTATATATATCTGTTGATCCCAACTCACAACATATACACTATGTAAGACCCCCCCCCCCCCCTTTTTTTTTTTTTTTTTAAATTCTAATCAATCCAAAAGGAAAAGGGAAGGGGAAGATTACATAAAATAAAATACAAAGAGGGCAAACCCAACATATTTTAACCTAAGGAGATTGGTTCAAGTGGTAAGGGCATTGCCTTTTGTGATAGTCTTATGAGGTCAAAAGTTTGAATTCTCTTGAGTGCAAACAATTAATTGGGGCCAGCTCGTCGCTGGAGTATTACCCGATCCGTGTAGAGGAGGCACTTTACATGGATTTGCAGTTAACCTGATAAGGGTGGGTACACGAAGTGGCCATGCCTTAGAGACATTCCTCGTTATCAAAAAAGAAAAAAAAAAAAAAAAAGAACAAAAAAGAAAAGAAGGGGGGAGGGGGAACCCAACAAAAGCCCCAAAACAACCGAAAGGAGTGTAATAAAACTTAAAACTACTAAATGTTTGGGTGTCACCAAAATTCGTACTATATTTTATTATTTTTCAAAAACATGTTTGGGTTGTTTTTTTATAATTCAAATTCTACTCATATTTTATCCAACTTTTTCTAATTTTGTCTTGGGCTTTTTACATTATCCAAACATAATTTCAAAAAATATGTTCTCTCAGTATTTACAATTTTGAATATAGTAAAATATAATATAAAAAAATTTGAACACCCAAACTTACCCTAAGAATTGGTCAAATAAATGGTCCAGCCCATTAGACTGGCTGCCACAAGAGGCAAGTTGAAGCGGTCTTGAAGCAGGACTAACTAAACAACATCTACTATAGCAACCGAAGAGAAGCACCACGGCAAGGGAAGGGGCACTGAAGTTGGTTGGATCGGAGCCGCCAAAAATAATCTCCACCTCAGTATCTGGTGATGGAGGTACCCAACAAGGAAAGCTTGGCGGACAACAAAACAGGGAATTGAAACCAATTTAGGGTTCTCCAAAGACAAAAAGAAAGCATTAACTACGGAAATCCAGTATGGAAGTGGAGGAGAACCCCACGATATGATGCATGAACAAAAAAGAAGTGGTGAAAGCGGCAACGCTGCTGAGTACATGCAGGGGCGGGTGGTGTTGACGAAAGCTATGGAGTGGCGCATGGGAAACATGGAGGAGCGAAGCTAAATAGATCTAGCTTCTAACTTGACAAAAGAGGAAGAAAGGGAAAGAGGAGGAAGGTGGCCTCCTAGTTGGCATTGAGCAAAGAAAGACGGGAAAGGAGGAAGGGAAACTCACTAGTAAGGAGAAATTGTCACAACCATTCGTAGAGAGAGAAAATGAGTAAAGTCTGAAGCTTAAAAAAGGAGAGAGACAATTGGATGAAGGAAGTGTTGAGTTCGGAAGTGAGGTCTAGCTGGAGTATTCTAGAAGGAAGTAAAACGGTGTGTGGGAAGCAGATTGAACGGTGCGTTTTGGAAGGGAACTGTGCATTTTAATTAAAAAGAGGTATGTCGTTTAGTTCCTAAGCTAGCCGTTTTGGGTTTCCTAAAGTGGCGTCGTCTTGAGTAGGGTTGGGAGATATTTGTAAAGAGACAGTATATAAGTCTCGTATTCTGGACTGTGCAGCTTAGCTTTTGGAATTGTGAGAATTATCTCTGGAGGCTAGCAACTTCGAATTGTGCCAATCTTATGTTTTCTCAGTTTAATTAATATATCTATTGCAATTTATCCCCAATTTCTCTCTAAATTCTCCATCAAAATCCCTAAAAATCCAAAACAGCAATCTATGTGTTACAAATTGGTATCAAAGCACAAATCCTTAGCCTATGAAAACACGTTTTGCAACCATGGCAGAGGACGCCTAGCAGTTGCGTGAATTAAAAGACCATGTCACTCAGCTCCAGGCGGAAATGGCCACTAGAGCAGACCTTGCTAATTTAAGGGCGGAGCATAAGGCGGATATACATGAGGCATTGCACAGGAATCAGGTGGAAATGAGACAGATGATGCAGGCTCTGCTGAGCAGTCATGCGGGTTCCAGTGGAGCTGGAGGAGTACACCGCGAGCAGGACCACACGGTCGGGCAGCTTCATGCAGGAGGCTATTTTCACCAGGAGGGACCGCACAACACTGACGGGCTTAAGCCTAAAACGATTCGTTTGGAGTTTCCCGGTTTTGACGGCGAAGACCCGAAGACATGGAGTTGCAAGGCTGAGCAGTATTTTGATTACTATGACACTCCAGACCCTCAACGCCTCAGCATTGCCTCTTTCCGCATGGAAGGGAGAGCTATGGTGTGGTTCCAGGAGCTCAAGGCCAGTAACAATATGGGTTCATGGGAGGAGTTTGTCCAGGCTCTGTGTGACGTCCCACATCGCCTGGGAATGAGGATGTGCTTATATGTATAAATGCACCCTATATGACACAACGCGTTTTAAAGCCGTGATGGCAATGAACCTATCAGAACTCCGCAGTTAAGCGAGCCGCTGCGAGAGCAATCCCAGGATGGGTGACCTCCTGGGAAGTCTGGTATGGGGAGCCAAAAGCGGACAATATTGTGTCATTGGGGGTGGATCGTTACAAATGGTATCAGAGCCATTGCCCAGCCTGAGATGGTGGGAGCGTGCACAAGCCCAAGAGGGTTGCCGGCGGGAACTCGCTGGGATGCCAAGAATGGGGTGATCCCATGAGGATCGCCAGCGAGGACGCTGGGTCCCAAGGGGGGGTGATTGTGACGTCCCACATCGCCTGGGAAAATGAGGATGTGCTTATATGTATAAATGCACCCTATATGACACAACGCGTTTTAAAGCCGTGATGGCAATGAACCTATCAGAACTCCGCAGTTAAGCGAGCCGCTGCGAGAGCAATCCCAGGATGGGTGACCTCCTGGGAAGTCTGGTATGGGGAGCCAAAAGCGGACAATATTGTGTCATTGGGGGTGGATCGTTACACTCTGCAAATTAGGTTTGGCAAAGGCGAGTATGAAGACCCTATGGAATCCCTTTCCAATTTGAAACAGGACGGATCCCTGGAAGAACACAAGGATTGATTTGATACCCTGGCCCTAAAAGTCCATGGGCTTCTCGAAGCACACAAGTTAAGCTGCTTCATGGGTGGGTTGAAGGAGGAGATCCACCTCCCGGTCAAGATGTTTAATCCTAAAAACTTGGTGGATGCATTCTCACTTGCCCGGATTCAGGAGAAGTGTATTATGAATGTCACTAAGGGAATTTGATCTAGCTGGAGATCTTTACAAGTTACCTAGTCTCACCGAGGCTTGACCACTAAGCTCCCAGTTGGAGTGGCCAAGGGGAGTAGCTTCACTCCCACTAAAAGCCATCTGCCATTTCAACCCCGGCAGCAGTACTTGCCTCCACTAGGAGGAGGAGGCCAAGCCAAGGCAGAAACCGTCAATCCCAGCAGCGCCCTAGTGTCGGTCCAGAAGATCACCCAGGCCTAGATGGAAGACCGCTGACGTAAGGGGTTATGCTACTCGTGCAATGCCAAGTGGACTAGGGGACACGTATGCCAAGTCCCAAAACTTTTTCTCATCGAGGCAGTTGACAATGGGGAGGACGAGGGAGCGAAGGCTGCAGCCCAGCCTGATGAAGACCCTGGGGATTTTTTTTTTTGGAAGAGTTCCTCGAAATTTCATTGAATGCTATCACTAGGTCTCCCAGTCCTAAGACTATGAGTGTAACGCCCAAGAAATAAATAAATTACTTAAAATAAGAATGTATTGAAATATTAGATAAATAAAAGTTTAGTTAATGCATGAATGTAAGAATATGTTTTTGGTATGTGAATATGCACATGTGAGAATATTAGACTTAATTGGCCTATGTAGAAATGTGTATATATGTAGATGTGTTTAATTAATCCATGCATGAGGTTCTAATTATATGATGGCTATATATATATATATATATATATATATATATATATATATATATATATATATATATATATATATATATATATATATATATATATATATATATATATATATATATATATATATATTTATGTGACCAACCAGATTAAGAAACATGTACTAAGATGATGACATTAGAGCACCGGTTTTCTAGCTTAGTGAACTAGGTGGGAAATATGAAATGTGTGGGTATTTTGAAGTGTGAACCAGCAACACAGATCCTATAAACTCCAGATCAAATGAAAACAAATCAGGCCATGTAATAGGTTTGGTAGTTTGGAATAAATCAGAATGCATAATTGAGGGATACAAGGGTTTTAGAAGCTGAAAGTTACTGAGTGAACAGTAACTGGATGCTTAGTTGGAAATGATATTTTTGTTTAGTAATCATCAACACTAATGGGATATTTTGGAGTGAAAATGAGCTGGAAAGTGAGTGAGAGAGGAGTCCTAGTTCGGATGAAATCAGGAGATGGTTAGTTAGCTTAATTAGTTAGGATTCAGATTATGGTTAAAGGAGATAAGAGATATTTAAGAAATCTAATGATGATTTTATCCTAAACCCAGCCTTCACCGAACACCTGGTTGCTCCCTAACCATAGATCATTTTTCTTGAAGAAATCTGGACCCCTCATGTTCTCTATAGATATGAGATTAAGCTTCAGCCATTATTCAAGAAAAACATCACCGAACTCCATTTCTGCATTAGACATCCTGCAACATTCCTACTTTCGGATAGAACAGAAAAACCAGAATTGAAATCATCCCCCTCATTGCCGTTTCTGTTATCAAAACGTGGAGAAGAGCTTAGAAAGTCATACACATCTTTTCCTCCTTGTAACATTAACCAACCAGTAGCAAGTCAACCAAAAAAATGCAACTTCAGCTCTCTGTTTTTCTTACACTTCCGGTCACTCTTGTTGTTTGGAGTTCTTGAGAGCAAGTGTAACACCTTGTGCTTGTCCCTCCGTGGTGTATTCCATATCCAACAGAAAAATGAACCAAGGAGCTCAGTTTCAGTTCATTTCTCACACCTTCGGACAGTAACCTTTGAAGAGACAAAGAAGAGTTCAACTTGAGTCACAACCCAACCTGGGATTTTCGGACAGCAGCTCTTGGTTTTCACCTCCAGCAATAGGTCCTCTATTTACCTAGTTGAACAAAGGAAATCTCCTCTTTCTCACCTTATAATCATGTCCTTACTTGTCCTTCTTTTTATATGGATGCTAGTGACCTTTGGATTCGGTTGACAGCAGCAAAAAGAGATAAGTGCAGAACTTGTTTCATCCAAGCAGAACCGGGTAAGCTTCCTAAAGGTAGAAGGATAACATGATAAGTATATAGGTAGATAGATGTTTAGATGGAGAAGAGATAAGCATGATTTGTTGTATGTATATATATGTATATGTACATAACAGAATCGGTAGTAATATATGTATATTTATACAAAACAGAACCAGAAAAATGATGTGTTTATGCTGTGAGATAAACTGAACCTGTTTGCTAAGAACTGACCGTGTAAAGTGTGAATGGTTATAGATGTGTGTTGTGGATATATATATAGTGCTGAAACAGAAACATAAAAAGGTGTGTGTGCTGTGCGTACTGTGATGAAACAGAAGAAACAAAATAAAAAGGTGTGTGTGTGCTGTCATGCATGCAGTGAAATCCGTGTGTGCTGTGTGTGTGTGTCCTGGTGGATGTTTCAAGTGCAAGGTGCTGTATGTGGGAGTATGATAGGTGAACAGGTGTTGTTTTTATGATAAAAGTGTACCAATATAGTGGAAGTATAATATATATATATATATATATATATATATATATATATATATATATATATATATATGCACTTAGACATGAAAAACCGTAGGTGTGAATGTGTAAAAAATGTATGGGATTAAGTGCTCATGCTGATGCTGTCTAATAAAAGTGTGTGGATTGTGATTTTGCTGTCAAAGAAAAAGTGAACGTGTGTGAAAAGTGAGGGGCAGATCTGTGGTTTAGATTAGTGACAAAAACCAATAGAAAAACAGTGAAGGAAAATAAAAGGAGACTAAGAGAAACACATGGGTAGAAATAAAAATTGCTTATTGGTAAGGTAGTGTTCGGGTTAGTGCAGAAAAGTGGAAAAAAATCTGTACCAAAAGGGAGTCAAATTTGTAAACAATGACTATAGGGTGTAGGATATAAAAGTTAATCAAATGGGAAGACCATGAGATGCTTACTTAAGCACTAAAAATAATAATATAGTCACCTATGTATATGTATACTCTTGATGTGAATATATGGAAACTATATATATAATTTCTGCTGTTATATGTATATATCTATAGGTATTGTACACAACATGGAATATATATGTATACCTATATATTGTAGTGTCAAATACAAGAAATTATAGATTCCAAATATAGTGTTAAAAATAAATGTATATATATAATCTCTTTTGTTAGTATAAAAATGATAAGGTTACAAACGAAAATGTGGTTATTAAAATATCCAAACAATTAATGGTTCCATGTACTTAAGGACTAGGAGAGATGATTATAAATGATAATTTTCTTAGCACTATTTACTAATTTCATATTTCATGAATATAACCCTGCAGTTGATATTTTTGTGGACCCTGTGGAAGCGAAGGACTGTAAGTATAAATTACTTACTGAGGGTAGCACTGGATTTCAATAATGTTGTGTTTATGTTTTATTTTAATTGGATGCGTGTGACTGATTATTGCATACTGTTAATAATCAACTTATTAATATTGGGCGCGACGTCTCCCAAAGGTTCAGGATGGTAAATGTGCCTGAAACCGGAAACAATAATAATCACATTGATTGGGACGGCTTTCAAAGTACTAGAGGAGGGAGGTCTCCGACAGTGCGAAAATAAGTTAATTAAAATGTAATGTAGAGGGGACGGCCTCGAGAAAGACGTTGACCGGGGGGACGGCTCTTATAAGAGAGGAGTGCAATGACTATATTAAACTGTTAAACTTTGCATGAAAACTATCACTACATCATTATGTCATATCTCTGTTCCTTAAATAATGCATAAACCATTATGTTGTTGAATGACAGTTAGCTCACTTATGGAACTATGAGATTGTGGTTATAACCACCTTCTCATAGATGACTGTGCAGGCACAGACACTGACGAGTATCAGGATTATCAGGAGCCTTGTGATGATCCTAGTTTCATAGATGAGACTGTCTAAAGTCTCCTTTTTGTGATAGACTTGCTGAACAGTTTATCTTCCATGTCGTTATTAGGTTTTATTTTATGTACTTTCTAGACATCTTATGCTTTATTTTATGGTTTGTAATATGACTACTATTACATAGGACGTGAGCCGTGGTGGCCCTTATGTTATTGCTTTTGTGTGTATTTATTTGTAAGACCTTTTATTATTATTTTAATGTAAGTTGAGGTATTTCAGTTAAAGCTCTATATGTGTTGAAAGGGAATTGTCCCTATCGGTTTAAAAAAAGAAAGAAAAAAAAAAAGATATTCGTATTTTCCGCTGCGAGATTTATCGCCTCTGAAAGGTTAATGACACGTGATTATCCAGATATAATTACTTACGCTCTTTTGTAAAAAGCGGGTCGTTACAATGAGGATAGTGGGCCTTATTCGATTCCACCAAGCTGTTATCCTAATCGATTCTGGTAGTACCCATAATTTTGTGGATACCAAATTGGCTTCTGCACTGGGAATTCAGCCAACTGGACAGGACAAAATCAAGGTCAAAATTGCAAATGGGCAGGAGTTTGCAAGCGCAGGAAAAAGTAGGGAAGTGGAGGTTAGGATGCAAGGGTCCGACTGAGTTTTTTATTCTACATTTGGCCTGCTGTGTGGCTGTATTGGGTAATCAGTGGCTCAGGACTCTTAGGCCCCATTTTGTGGGATTTCACCAAGTTAACAATGGAGTTTGTTTTTACGGGGGTTAGATGCACCTTGCATGGGCTTAAACAGGGTGTCAAGTTAAGTTGGGAAGGAGGGGACTCCTTTAAGCTCTCTAAGCATGAGAAAAAGGGCCTCCTACTGTAAGTACTGGGCTAGCCTTCTAATGATCCATTGGGGCACAGCCAGTCCACTTTAGTTTCCAAACAACCACCACTGCCCGGGCTAGTGGCTGCCATGCTCCAAGAGTTTCAAGACATCTTCCAAGAGCCCAAGGGACTACCCCCTCATCGGGCTCATGACCACTCGATCACACTTCAAGATGGAGCACAACTGGTTTCCGTTCGACCTTAGCGGTATCCGTTTTATCAAAAGGAAGAGATAGAACAGATCGTTTAAGAGTTGCTGGACTCAGGGGTTATCCGACCCAGCCACAACCCATTTTCTTCTCCGGTGTTGCTGGTGTGGAAGGCAGATGGCACATGGAGAATGTGCATGGACTTCTGAGCCTTAAACAAGGTAACCGTAAAGGATAAATTCCCAATTCTTGTGGTCGATGAGTTGTGGGGTGCACGATTTTTTTTCTAAATTGGACTTAAGGTCCGGATACCACTAGATACGAGTGGTTGAGGCTGACATACCGAAGACTGCCTTCTGAACTCATGCTGGACACTATGAGTTCTTGGTTATGCCCTTTGGGCTAACCAATGCCCCATCCACTTTCCAGAGCCTTATGAACCACATTTTCCATCCCTTTTTACGAAAATTCATTCTCGTTTTCTTTGATGCTATATTGATCTACATCCCCAATATGGAAACCCATCTTACTCATCTAAAGACAACCTTGGACCTCTTAAGGCAACACCAATTATTTGCTAAGTTGTCTAAGTGTAAGTTTGCATGCTTGGAAGTAGAATATTTGGGTCATGTGGTCTCGGCTCAAAGGGTATGTGCAGATCCCGAGAAGATTCAAGCTATGGTTGACTGGCCACACCCTTAATCCATTAAAGCCTTGAGGGGTTTTCTGGGTTTGACATGGTACTACAAAAAATTCATAAGGGGATATGGGTCGATCGCAGCCCCATTGACAGCCATGCTTAAGAAAAACTCCTTTACTTGGATAGAACCGGCTCAAGCGGCTTTCTTGGCTCTAAAAACTGCAGTGACTCAAGCTCCGGTCCTAGCCCTACCTAACTTTGCCCAACCCTTTGTCATAGAGTGTGACGCGAGTGGAGTGGGTATAAGGGCAGTCCTAATGTAGGGCAGTAGACCTATTGCCTTCCTTAGTAAGGCTCTCAAAGGGAAAGCACTTCACATGTCAACCTATGAGAAAGAATTGTTTGCCCTTGTAATTGCGACACAAAAGTAGAGACCATACCTATTGGGACAGCCCTTTGTGGTCAAAACTGACTAGCAAAGCCTTAAATTTTTACTAGAGCAGAAAGTCGGGACCTCATTTCAGCAGAAATGGATCACGAAGCTGTTGGGTTATGATTTCGTGGTAGAGTATAAGAAGGGGGTTGAGAATAGAGTGGTTGATGCACTCTCAAGGAAAGATGGTTGGAAGGAAGAAATAACCATGTCCTTACTGTCCATTCCTACTGCCAGCTGGGTTGATGAACTTAAACAACAATATCTAGAGGATGGGGAACTTCAACAATTGATGGAAAGGTGGCACAAGAATGACATCGATACCCGCAAGTTTTCTCTTAGAGATGGGCTTTTGTTGTACAAGCAGAAAATCCTGTTGGGAAGCTCCTCTACAATTAAGGGTTGGGTGTTACTCTATGTACACAGTGACCCAGTAGCAGAGCACTCGAGCTATGACAAAACATTATAAAGGGCTATACGGGATTTTTATTGGTAGGGCATGAGGAAAGATATCAAAAACTTCATAAGGGAATGTGATGTATGCCAACAGAACAAGGGTGAAAACATCTTCCCGGGAGGGTTACTACAACCCCTTCCTATTCCGAACCGGGTCTGGACAGACATATCCTTAGACTTTGTCGAAGGACTACCCATTTCCCAAGGTCACTCAGTCATCCTGGTGGTGGTGGACCGACTCTCCAAATACAACCACTTCATTTCCCTCTCTCACCCCTACACAGCAGCTAAGGTGGCCCAACTCTTTATTCAAAATATCCTCAAGCTACATGGAATGCCCCAATCCATCATCTCTGACCGCGACCCTATATTCACTAGTGCCTTATGGGCCGAATTGTTCCAATTACAGGGCACCTCACTCAAACTCAGCACTAGCTACCACCCGCAAATAGATGGCCAAACAGAGATTGTGAACAAGTGCTTGGAGACCTACCTACGCTTCTTCACACAAGACAGTCCTAAGCAATGGACCTATTGGTTGCCTTGGGTTGAGTACTCTTACAACACAACTTGGCACTCTGCCATTCGGATGACCCCATATGAAGCAGTTTATGAGGTACCCCCTCCTAGGCTTCTAAGCTATGTTCCGGGCACTACCCGAGTGGAGGCGGTGGATGAAGTGCTTCGCAATCGCGAGCAAATTCTCACCCTCCTCAAGCAAAATATGCAGCATGCCTAGCAAAGAATGAAAAAATTTGCTGACCTACGGCATACTGAGAGGGAATTTAAACTAGGGCAAATGGTGTACTTGCGCCTCTAGCCGTACAAACAGTCCACGGTGGAATACCGGCGTGCCTTGAAGCTCTCACCCAGCTTCTACGGTCCCTTCCGCATCACCCGCCGCGTTGGCAAGGTGGCTTATGAACTGGATCTACCGGAGTACGCCTGTATTCACCCGGTCTTCCATGTATCCTAACTTAAACCCAAGTTGGGATCTTCCACCTCGCCTCTGCCCAAACTGCCACCGGTTGACTCCAACAGCATCCTCTGCCCCGAGCTGGCCGAGATTCTTGACCGTCGCTCCAGACCCAAGGATTATCGGCCCCTCATTGAATTGCTGGTCCGCTGGGAGGGCCAAGATGTTGATGATGCAGCCTAGAAAGAACTCGACAACCTCCGGGGTGCCTACCCAAACCTTGTGGGCAAGGTGTTTTGAGGGAGAGGGTATTGTCACAGCCATTCGTAGAGAGAGAAAATGAATAAAGTCTGAAGCTTGAAAGAGGAGAGAGGCGAGTGGCTGAAGGAAGTGTTGAGTTCGGAAGTGAGGTCCAGCTGGAGTATTCTAGAAGGAAGTAAACGGTGTGTAGGAAGTAGATTGAACAGTGCATTTTGGAAGGGTACTGTGCGTTTTAATTAAAAAGTGGTCTGTCGTTTAGTTCCTAAGCTAGCCGTTTTGGGTTTCCTAAAGTGGCATCGTCTTTAGTAGGGTTGGGAGATATTTGTAAAGAGAGTATATAAGCCTCGTATTTTGGACTGTGCAGCTTAGCTTTTGGAATTGTGAGAATTATCTCCGGAGGCTGGCAACCTCAAATTGTCCCAATCTTATGTTTTCTCAGTTTAATTAATATATCTACTGCAATTTATCTCCAATTTCTCTCTAAATTCTCCATCAAAATCCCTAAAAATCCAAAACAGCAATCTGTGTGTTACAGAAAAGGAGAGACGAGCTCTCCAATTTTTTTCTTAAAAGAAAATCATAGTTGATGTATAAATGAGGTGAGGGCTTATTTAAATCTGATTTTTCTGCGACAAAATGAATGAACCGCCTCCTGATCCTACTCAGAAAGCATCCCCACCTCCTCCATGCTTCGTTTATCAATTAGGCTAGATGGTAAAAAAGACCCCTTGTTGATTTCTTTTTGTTCTCTGTTCTCTGTTCTTTTGTACTCTTGCCCAAAAATAAAAAAGTACAGCGAACAACAAAACATGGTTACACGAGTAAGCTTCACATATTTGTTATCCTCCTGTGTACTGGGCGCCTCACGAAAGGGACCACCGCCCTCAGTTAATTGAATTGAAGAACACAAAACGTGGATAGCAAATAAGCTTCACATATATACGTCTTAATAAGAGAAGGTGGAGAAACAAGAAAACAAAAACAGAACAAGAAATCCATGTTGATGTGTCATTTTCTCATTAAAGGGTACAGGATTTAGTTTATACAAAATCCTTACAGAAGTTATTCTTGTAGGTAATTATAGGCTGACATGGAGTAGTAACCCATGATTCATCAGGAGCCTAAACTCTGCAAACACATAATTTAAAAATGCATTGTATATAAAGCAACCACAAGAAATTTGAACCATATCAATGCACACACAGGAGGGCCATCAGCATTAACTTCAAAAACACCACCAACAATAGTAGAGACTATAATAAAAAGGGACAAAGACTAGAGAATATGCAAAAGGCAAGCTTCTGGTTCACATCTAGTCTTAACTCAACAAGAAAGGTACCACAAGAGACAAGCTTCAAGTCAATCAAATTAGCTAACATGCAAAACCCATAAGCATGATCGCCTAATTCAACCAATACATATCTCATGTATGCTAAAACTAGCTTGTAACATAAGCCCGCCGCCATCTTTACAAACTGACGTAACAGATCACGTGATATTGTTATATTACATCAATTAAATTTAATTGTTTAGTAGTTAACAACGGGCGGGACTGTCCATTCGGAGTAGCCGAATTTGAGTGCACCACAGCATCATTGCCTACATAAAAACGTCGCCAACTGCCATAAGAATTGCTCAAAAGACAACAGGAAGACAACCATTTCCAGAATTGCAATAAGCTTATACCAAAACCATCCATTCTCAGAGACCAAAAAAATATTTAGTTCTTCCAATTAAGCTACCAACAATTATAGTTGAAAATAACATAAGCATTTCCAGAATTACAGAACAAGTAAACAGCTACGACCCCATGAGCCCCAAATCGTCTTCAACCCAGAAACACATCTATTACAAAGCAAAACTAGTTTCATTTTTGTAGGCATATTGTTTAATCTTCCAAGAGAAGCCAATGATTTTCCTTTTCTTCTACTCAGACCGATTCGCGTACCTCTCAACCTTAGCATCATTGAGATTAATCCCAACCATAGCCTCACCCAACCCACAACTCACCTCCGCAAGCATGTCCGGGTCGCTATAATGGGTCACGGCCTGAACGATCGCCCGGGCACGCCTCGCCGGGTCGCCGCTCTTGAACACGCCAGAGCCGACGAACACGCCGTCGCAGCCGAGCTGCATCATCAGCGCGGCGTCTGCTGGTGTCGCGACACCGCCGGCGGCGAACTGCACGACGGGTAGCCTCCCAAGCTGCTTGGTCTGCATGACCAGATCGTAGGGCGCTGATATTTTCTTCGCGAACGCGAAGACCTCGTCGTCGTCCATGTTCCTCAGCACCCTGATGTCTCCCATCACGGAGCGCACGTGCCGGACGGCCTCGATGACGTTGCCAGTGCCGGCCTCGCCCTTGGTGCGTATCATCGCCGCGCCCTCGCGGATACGCCGGAGAGCCTCGCCGAGGTTCCGGCAGCCACAGACAAATGGAACCCGGAAGTTGTGCTTGTTGATGTGGTTATCCTCGTCGGCGACGGTGAGCACCTCCGACTCGTCCACATAATCGACCCCAATGGCCTCGAGGATCTGGGCCTCCACGAAGTGGCCGATGCGAGCCTTGGCCATGACTGGAATGGTCACGGCCTGCTTGATCTCCTTGATGAGTTGCGGGTCGCTCATGCGGGCCACGCCGCCCTGGGCCCGGATGTCGGCGGGAACGCGCTCCAGCGCCATCACAGCGCACGCGCCCGCCTCCTCGGCCACCCTGGCCTGTTCGGCGTTCACCACGTCCATGATAACCCCGCCACGGAGCATCTGGGCCAGACCCACCTTCACGGAGAACGGCGATGTCTTCGCCGTTGTCTCGTATATCGCGCCGTTCCCGTACACGGTAACTACTCCGGTGTCAGCCATTCTTTGAGATAGAGAGAGAGAGAGAGAGCGCTTTGTGTTTGCGTTTATGTTTGATAGAATGAGAGGTCGCGAATGGAATATAAAGGGAGTCGAGAGTCGAGAGGGTAGGGATTTCGGTGGCCAAATGTGTATTTAATCTTCAAAGGCTTTTATGGTATGCAATACAAAGACGTGTCCGCACTGGCCGAAACTGAATTTTGCCGTTATTTTTGTCGCCAAGTGAGCCTAAAATTTTCGAAAAATGATAAAAATACATTACTTTTACAACAAGTTTACAACCGCCCTCTCACATGGGGTGGCCCCTACAGTATTTTCGCATTACGAGAACACAAGATTTGCTTAATTGCTTTGCACCCCTAGATAATCATTAATCATGTTTTCCTAATAATTAGAACTTTGATTTGGCATCAAATCTTAGTGATTAATGTTTAATATATTAGAGTAATACTATCTATATAAGACTTTTATTACTTTTTATTATTATTCTTTTAAATATAATGTGATTTTTTAAAAATTATTCTTTAATTTAAAATTAATTACTATTAAATTTTGAGTCGATTTTACTCTAAAAATCTTAAATTTTTCTTCCATACATTGCTTCTTTAGATGATAAGTTGTTAAATCGATAAAATTACAACTGATTAATTTAAAAATAATAAGTACGATCCGAATTTTTTTTTTATCTATTTATTGATTTTAACCTTTAATGTTTTCAAGGGATAGTTCAATCGGCTGGAGACCACGCATCATATATTATGATGCTCATTTTGATAATACATAGACTAACATGTGAATTTGTAAATAGATTAAATCACAAATACAAACAGTAAAATCAGTTAGGTGAAAAAAGAAGAACTGTTTTCAGTGCAGCAAAAGAAAATTAGGCTTTCATCTCTTATTAGAAAATTGTGAAAAATTGCATATTATAATGATAAATGGGAAGGGCGGAAAGCCGCTCGTTCCCGATTACCACTGGCTTCCACACAAAAAGTTTGCCAAATTAAAATAGCCAAAAAAAAAAAAAGAGAGAGAGAAAAAAGAGTGATTTGTCCACCTTTCAACCCCACTAGGCTGCCACTTACAAAAAAAATATATATTTTTTTTTAAAAAAAAAAAAAAAAAAAAAAAAAAAAAAAAACTAGGCTGCCACAAATTATGTAGTTTTTGTATTTGGCCACTGAAAACAATCCCGTGCGTTGATTTTCCACTTGTATGGAAATTGCAATGCATGGATAACCAATAAATATGAGGCCTTCATCCACGTAACAGTCTATTGCCACTTCCATCACTTTCTAAACCTTTTATTTTTTTATATTATCTTTTTCCTTTCCAAAAATAATAATAAATCTAGAAAGTTGCCAGACACCCAAACATTACTAATGATTAATTAGTGAAAACAAATGGGATCAACTGATATAGGTGTAAAATAACTATTCTGCTACCTATTGCAGGAGATAAAAAAAAAAAAAAAAAATCTAAGGTACTAAAGCCAACGTGATCATCTTCACCAATCACACCATCATCTTCCATATGGCTTGTAATTATTACTCCTCCAATGTTTTATTTTTTTTTTTGACATGACCACACAAGAAGAGAAGGAGGGATTTGAACTAGTGACCTCTGCTTCATGAGGCGCGGTCTCCAACCGATTGAGCTACCTCTTGAGGACCAATGCTTTATAAAATACTCATCACCACTACTCACTTTTCTTTGAGTTGGGGTTACCACTTTTTCAAAACATTTATGTTCTTAGTACCTTAATTAATGAAAAATACTCATCTTTCTTTTCTAAGGTACCTCTACTCACTCACATATTATCAGTTTCGGGCAGTGCTTGGGTGTTATAAAGAGTAGTAATGCTAAATTACACCTTCACCTTCTACACAAAATGACACCAATTCTCTTTGACTTAATTAGCCATTGAAGGTATTCTCACCGGCCAATCGGCAAGCCTCTCTGCTCATTCTTCTTTCCTTATTTTTGTTTTTTTTTGAACGGATTAGCATGAGCTAACCATTGATACTAAAAAGCCCGAAGGCATACAATATGAGAAATGAGGGACATACTCCTCACACTCTAAGCCAGAAAGATCTGGCTTAAAAACAGCTGCCTAAGCAGAATCTCAAATCTCACTAGAATTACAATTAAGCCCCCTTACAATAAAATTCCAATAAAATTTGAGCCACACATAGGCAAACTGTACATAGAAACATGAGAATACACAACACAAAGGCAAAAAACCCTAAAAAAGTCGCCGGCAGTGGAGTAGGGAGGCGGCTTCATCGGAGTGACGGCGCGTGTAGGACACGCGCCGCATCCGGACGCACCTAGCAGTAGATCCGTCGCCGTGGACCCCAGGCGCCACTAAGCACGGCCTGAAAATGTGGAGCGTGGCCGACACGCGCAGACAGAGAACAAAGACGCCCTGGCGCGTGAGGGCCACGCGCCGAGCACCGAAGACCGACATGACCGCAACTTCCGGCAACAAGGGCGGAATACGGCAGGGAACACGGCTGGGTGGCGCGTGTCCACTAGAAGTCGACGGACGTGCGTAGATCTGGCTTCAAAAATCCGAGGAAAAACCATGAAAGTCCGGCCAGAACACACCGTCGACGACACTAAAGCTGGCCTCACTCCACCTTAGACTTCTTAAGAAGAGTCATCCTGCCAACACGGAAAGAAAACAAGAAAAAACAAGACAAACAAATCCACCATAGCCTAAAGAGCTAGGGGCATAACAACCACCACCGGTTCAACCGGGGGGAACAAAACTCTACAATCCTAAAGACTGAGAGGACAAAAAAACACAGCCGAGAGGAGGGAGGCGAGGCCTCCCTCCCCGGCTAAGCAGGCTCTGTAAATGGGAGGCTTTTTGGTTTTTTCTCAGACAGGAAGACGGAAAGAAAAAAGAGAGCTCCCTCAAAAAGACCATTCTTCTTTCCTTATTAGGTGCATTCTCGGTCTAAAATTCGGTAAATTTGAGGTATAGGACCGTTGATGGACAAATATGGGTGATATTGATGCGAGTAATATTATAAATTATATTTTTATTTACAACTATTACAAAATGTTGGCGTGATAGTTTTAACCAACTTTTGATTTGATTTGATTTTATTTTTTTAAAAAAAATAGATTTAAAGGTTAATTGTAACTGTCATATTAGCATTGTGAGATAATAATGTGATTTTTAGCGTTTCTCTAATTATATTAATGGGTTGAACATTCAAAATCAGGACGTAACATTGCTATGGAATAAAACTCTCCCTTCCTACGTGCCGTGATAAGAGCAACACATACAAAATTCCCAAATAATTATGGCATTTGTTAGCATATAATTAGGGACACCTTAGTCACCCAAAAAAAAAAAGAAAAAAATTACCATTATTTATTCACATGCTTACATGTGTTAAAAATTGTAAAAAAAAAGTTGTAAAATTATTAGTAGTCTAACATTTTCCTTCCAAAATCTACAAAAACATTTTCATAAATAGTAATATTAGACTTACAACTCTTTTATAACGTGTTAATACATTATTAGAGTCACGTCAACACTTAAAAAATAAAATAAAATAACCTAAATTCAGACGAAACTGTCTGGATTTCGGCAATAGTAGCTGGAATCCGGTGAAAGTAGCCGGAATCCTGCCAATCAGTGATGAAATCTCGTCACCGGCAATTTTTATATTATTTTACATTAATATTTATATGTTATGAATAAAAATTGATTTTTATAAGTTAATATGATTGAATGAAAATATAAAAAATATTTGTGATTTTCTGTACGCGCCAAACACGAAAAACATTTTCATGATAAATGACATCCCTGAAATCATTTTATGACGAAAACCATTTTACGTCAAAATAAACAGAGCATAAAATACATTTTCAAACTAAAAACAGAAAACACCCTCCAAAACACATTAACATACCGCACTTAAGCGTTTGAGTAAATGTGAAGGCGAGACATGGTTGGAAAGTTTTCAAATTTTGTGGAGTTCAACATTAAGAAAATTTAAGGTCCTCAAAAAGATGATACCAAAATAAAAAACGAGTAAAAGGAAAGTTAAAAGAAACTATACTATTGCAAATTTAATTTTACTTTATATCCACAATGAGAGGCATCCTAATATGATCGTCTCTGCGCTTTCAACTTCTCCATATCTTCCACATCCTTCATGTTTTTCTCTTTCTGTTGTATTAATTCCTTGATGAGATTGCTATTGGCAGGCTGGAGGGTGCATGGTGGTGCTTGTGAAGTGAAGGCAGTTGATTTTTCCAGGAATTGCCTCTGCTTGTCATCAGCTAAGCAAAGCAGGGATTCTGGACACACTTCTAGAGCAGAAGATGGTGGAACTGGCTTGAATTTCTGCAGCTTCGAGTACTCCGTGATGAGGTGAAACATGTAATCATAGACCCTATCCATACTTAGGGTTTCCATTAAAGTCTGACCTTCTTTTCCTATTGCCTTAGCCTGATCAGCCATATTTTACATACAAATAAACAAACGAATTAATAAAGCATTAGATATTATGTCAATGAGCGTCAATCCGTAAGCATAAATATTATGAACAGAACAACACTAGGTAAGGCAATTAAGCCATAAAACTGATGAAAATAATAACAGAGAATTGGCGTTCAGACAGTACCTAACTGCTGAAAATAGGATGGTTCAATTTTACATTAAATGCCATCTAGTAAAGGTTTCTTTTTCTCAATCTTTAGTTCATACTTCACTAACAGCAAAAACCATCACTCTAGTTGTTAAGAATATACTGCAGTACCAAATCTTGTAGAAAAGTGATTTGCAATGCACAAGCAAGATTGGAATAAGGAAAGGTGATATTGCTAAAGATGGTCACCTTGGTGAACAGAAAACTTCATTAATGGCATATGACGTGATGTGATACAAACATCAGGCATAACTCACCATTAAAAACCGACTTGCAAGGAGAAGATGCCTAAAAATTTATATACACATGGTTAAGATTAGACTTAACCCATTTGGGACACTTAGAATCGTATGACATTCACTGTGACCCACTATGTCGACTTGATGGTAGCCTTTTTTTTTTTTTGGCAGCTTCACTTACCTATCAGTATTTAATGAGTTAACACTATGCCGAGACATTTGAATCCAGTCTATAGGTCACCCCCTCCGTGACCCAGCCACAAAGCCGCAACCCATTTGATCATATGCTCGATGTGATGGCAACTCTAACAACAAATGATACAAACATCAAGTATAACTTATCATTGAAAACCGAGTTGCAAAGGGAGAATGCCCAATAACTTATATACACATGGTTAAAATTAGACTTAACGCATATGAGACACTAAGGATCGAACATGGTGTTAGATAGTGTTCGAAACGCTGTAAATCAAAGTTCCATTGCGTGTTTCATGAGATTTTTACAAATATCTTTTTTCTTGGCATGACCGTCAACATAGCCAACAGTTTTTGTACGGCAGTGGTACTGTTGTTCCAGTGGTCATTGTGCTCTAGTCATCATTTATTTCATTGTTGAAGCTTGAAGAAAACCACCTTGTAGTGCTGCCACTAACTACTGCTACTATCCGTTACAACTAGTATTGCTTTTAATGCTGTTAATCTACTGGCAAGCATTAAGCAGAATTCAAAAAAGATCGGACACATTAACAAACTCCCACGCTAGATATGCCTAAACCAGTTTTTATCAAAGCATTGAAATTTCAAGAGGAGACATAATAGAAGGTTTAAGTCAAAACATACCTCAGATGGGTGTTCATTTCCCCAGTCAACAGCGTACTTTATAGAGGGACACAAATTGGTAGGAGAGACTGGCCAATAGTTTTTCTTGGGAATGAGACCACGACTGAAAAATTCTTCATAGCGTGGGGATATTATTAGAGGAAGAGAACCACATGATAGGATATACTTTAAGCTCACAGACCAAGCATAGCCTTCCGCATAGATTTTATAACTGCAGAACAAGAGGGAGGAAAATGAGGGGGGCATAAATGACAATCTTAGTTTAAGGGTTCGTTTGAGTTTGTGATTTTAAAAAGTCCGATTTGAAAAAATAATTTTTAAAAACGCAATTGAGCATTTGATAAAATCGCAATTTCGCATTTAAAATCACAGGTTAGCTTTTAAGATTTCGCGTTTTCAAAAAAACATCTATTTTCTTGCGATTTGAAAAATCATTTTTTCTGCGTTTTCAAATTGCAATTTTTTTACACAATTTTCAAACGATTCATTTTCTGCGATTTGGTTTAAAATCACACTTTTTGTTTACGAAATCGCAATCTCAAACGCTCCCTAAGTCTTAAAACTTGAATGATGAATTTCTTCAATGAGTATATTTGTTATACAGTTATATCCGCAAAAGGTTACACACAATCTTAAGGATGAAGTTGGTCAAGGCAATAGATTTTTCCTTCTAGTGTGAATAATAAATAGGCAATAGATTTTTATTGTTTTCTCTCTCTTCCTTTCCTTCTTTCACACACTCTTTCTTTCACTGTCTTACACACAAAATAATATTTAAAAAAAATAAAGAGTAGAATAGAAAATATGTTGGAGAGAGTATAGAAAAATCAGTAGCTAAAGCCTAAAGTAGATAATTATACTTTTTTAATAACTACTTTGACTATTATTATCGTAGATGCTATATAATGGTTAGTTTCTTTGCCAGTTATGGGGGTTTTCAAAAAGTGCAAGGCTCAAGGCTCAGTGGCACGTTAACCTAGGCTGTATACACAAAGTTCATAAGAACAAGGGATTTTGATAGCAAATCGATAACAAGTAAAGAAGTAGAGTTTTCCTCGTCTCTTCTTATTCCAGTGGAAAATAAAAGGGATATCAGGTCAGGACTTGCCTATGCTTTTCGTCATTGACTTTAAAAACCTAATAAATTTGAGACCAGATTTTGGGCCCATTTTAAATTGAATACCTCCAGAAGCCTTTTCGTTAAATAGATAATAGAAATAGATGTGAAAAATACAATTATGCCCCCATATTAATTCTTTTTTTTACTAAAAAAATAAAAAAATTGTGGCTGGACTGGGCCACCCAAGGCCAGCCACTTTCTTTTTCTTTTTTTAATAATTCTTTGATCTAACGGGTATAATTGTATTTTGACAGTCATTTATGTTATCTATTTTTGACCAAAAGGCTACATAGGGCTTCAAATTTATAATACCTAGCTCATAACGCGGGATTCTTCATTATAATTTAATTTAAGAATTTAAACACATCTTTATCATACTTTTTATTATTAATCCATAAAAGTAAAACTTTTTAAAATATTTGTTCACATAGGTCTAAGTTATATATATATATGTGTGTGTGTGTGTGATAGTTAAAGGAAGAGAGATGTAGAAATTAGTGAGAATTTAATGACAATAAAATTTTACGTTTCTATTATTTTGGGAAAAATATATATTAGCCCCCAAACTACCGCTATTTCTCCGGATGGCACTCCGAACTACCAACACTTGCACTCCGACCCCCCAAACTACCACTTTCTGATTTTTTGGCCTCATCCGTCTATTTATACCGTTAATTCTAACAGAAATTGGCCAAAAACCCGAAAATACCCCTCCCTTAACTGTGAGAATTTCAAAGTGTAGGAGTGGTATTTTTGGAATTCTGTTTAGAATTGACGGTATAAATGGACGAATAGGGCCAAAAATCAGAAAGTGGTAGTTTGGGGGCCCAGAATCTAAGCATTGATAGTTTGGGGGCCATCTGGAGAAAGGGTGGTAGTTTGGGGGGCTAATATATATTTTTCCCTATTATTTTTCTATTTAATATAAGAGAGTTAATTAGGCATATTAAATACAATGGTTAAATGTTTAAAAAATATAAGTTCACGCCACATGTTATAATTCTAAGCTAACTCTAAGTTGGAACTCGGCTTTTATATATATATATGATATATGATATGATAAGATAGTTAAAGGAAGATAGAGAGGTAGAAATTAGTGAGAATTTAATGACAATAAAATTTAACGTTTCTATTATTTTTCTATTTAATATAAGAGAGTTAATTAGGCATATTAAATACACTGGTTAAATGTTTAAAAAATATAGGCTCATGCCACGTGTCATAATTTTAAGTTGACTCTAAGTTATAACTCGTCTTTTATATATATGATATGATATGATAGCTAAAGGAAGAGAGAGAGAGAGAGAGGTAGAAATTAGTGATAATTTAATGACAATAAAATTTGACGTTTCTTTTATTTTTCTATTTAATATAAGAGAGTTAATTATGCAAATTAAATACACCGTTTATTTCAGTTTTACTTAAATGACTGATTTTCTACTTAAATAACAGGTTCAATGTTTAAAAAATATGGGTTTATGCCACGTGTCCTAATTGTAGGCTAACTCTAAGTTGGAACTCGGCTTTTGTATATATATATATATATATGCTATATATATATAATATGATATGATATGATAACTAAAGGAAGAGAGAGAGAGAGAGAGAGATAGAAATTAATGAGAATTTAATGACAATAAAATTTGACGTTTCTATTATTTTTCTATTTACTTAAATGACCTATTCAATATTTTAAAAATATGAGTTCACGTCATGTGTCTTAATTCTAGGCTAACTCTAAGTTGGAACTCGGCTTTTATATATATATATATATATATATATGATATGAAGTCCAAACTCAGCTTTCAAATCTATCAAATTGAAGATTGGGGTCTTAAGTCAAAATAATCAAAAGCACAAGGAGGTCTAAACTTGATTTCCCAAAATAAAAACCATATACAAAACTGTCTAATAGTTTATGGAAAATGCTAGAATTACAACAAGTGCACAATATCAAGGCACATTAGAAGGGGTCCACATATGGTGTTGTGCAATTGTAGTGCACTTGTAGTGCATGTATCACTTCCCATAATTTATTTCAGTCACTGCCCAATTATGTTCTGAAACACCTGGATCAGTCTATGTAGTTTTTCAGACAGCCCATTATAGCACGAGGGTCTCTATCCATATGTGAAATTACTAAGAGAAGTGCTTACCGGTAATCACACTGCTTTGACAATTTGGACTGCTCATAACCAATTCTTGCTTCTTCTGCCCAATCCTGCAATGTATAGCAACAACACAACATCAAAAATAAATCTTTCAGGTATTTAGTCCATTACTTCCATATGTTTAACTCGAGAAAAGGTCCACATGGTAACTACAACTCCACCTGACGCATAATTTCTGATCCCCACATCCTAGAGTGATTACATTGCAGTAGCTCTGTACGAACAGGAGAATAAACATCCGGATTTCCTTTCCAGTATGCACGGGGCCGCTTTTTCGACCAACTTAGACTTTGAGAGCCTCGTTTAATGTCTAGAAACTCCTCATCCCAGGGCCTAATATTTATCTCTGGCCTGCACAAGAACCAATTTCATCTAACACATTCACAACAAACCAAACCATGCCCATTTCCAAATGCATTAGCTATGATTCCCAAAAGGTTCTCAGGCTTCTGCTTAACAAAGGAAATTAAACTAGTGGCCGTTGCGCTAAGTAACAAGCAACAGATTGAGCTGCAGCATAAATGTTTCAGCATAATAATACTCTAAATTTCTTAAAATAACTCCACAATAAATTTTTTAACCCCCACAATTGTTTTTAATTAAATATTTAGACTTTAAATTTTAGTATAGTAGGGTATGTTTGCTGGTATATTTGGTGTATTTTTTTATTTTTTTGGTTTAAAAAAGTATTTTGTAGTGCCATAAAACTAAAAACTATTTTTGTGTTTTGAGATGTTTGTTAACATAGGTGTTCTTCAGAAAAAAAATATATAAACAATTCTTAATTTTTCTTTAATTCATTATCACTAACTTCAGCGCTGAGTAGTTCGAATCTGAACCTTTCAATTAAAAATAATAACTAGGATTTTAAGAAATCAACAAAATCAATAAAAACAGACAAACTCGAGGTTTTCTTTTCTTTTCCTTTCTTTTTTCTCTCTCTAATACTTACCAACCCCAGAAAGACCAATCAGGAAACGGGATGTCGTAGTGATCCTCGGTGGTGCAATACCGAAACAGCGGCAACGGCATGGAGCTGTGCTCGGTCCGGTTGACAATAGGCTTATCCATGCAATCAAACATTATATCCACATCAGGTACCATCCCGGGATACCTCTTGAGAAGCTGCAACAACCCCCATATCGTTAACATCGCTCGGCTCTGCACGCACGAGTAAACAATTCCACGTAGAGCTTTCCCGCAACGATCACGACCCGGAAAGCCGCGAATTTCTGGGCTTCCGCCAGATGGGTCGGCGAAATCCCGTCGCAGCCCAGGGCTCGAGGTCGCGGTGGATCCACCGGAAGAAATCTGGGCATGTCTCGCTCGGGTTGAGAGGGGTCATGAGAACGGTGTCGTTCGGGGATGGTGTTAGGGTTTGGCTGAGTGACATGCGAGGTAAGAGCAGTGTATGATTTGTACGCTCTCAGGCGGCTTTGCTCTCCGAAGGTCTTGGGTGGGAAGGGGTGCCACGCGTGGGGTCTAGGTTGTGGCCCGCGAGGGTCTTGGTTGGGAAGCGACGTCGTCCACCTGTTCGATCAAAAGCCACAAAGAGATCAGAATCAGCAAACTTAAGAGAAAACTTTTAAAATCGATAAAGAGTAGAGCACTCGTTGATGAAATGCTGCAACGAGAGAGAGATAGACCTTGTAGAGGAGGAGGGCGGTGACGGAGAAGGTGGCCAAGGCAATGACGCAAGGGAGGAGATAGGAGGGCGTGCGGGGTGTGTTCCTCGGGGCCAATCTCATGGCGTTTTGGCTGGCATCGCCATTTTGCGTCTTTCCCATCTTTCTACTCGTTCTAGGTGCTGTCTTTTCGCGATTTCGCGTTTTCTTTCTGTTACCCAAATGATTTCGGTTTAGATTCTATGATCTATTTCTACTTTGGACCCACCTCAATTTATGCCGTCCACGTGGCTAATTTTATCTGGAAAGTCAAGAGAAATAATACATTCACAATCTCTCTCACCTAACTCTCACACAACCCTCTCACATTGTGTGGGTCCCATGCACATGGGTCTCACATATAAGACCCACATAAAGTGAAAAGAAGTTGTGTGGAAGTTGTAAGGAAAACATTTCTCAAAGGTCAATAGAAGAGACCTACGCTGGGTATCAATTAAAGAAAGATGATCTTTTGCCATTGGTACACTCATTTTTGCTACCAGATTGATCAAGTGGGTTAAATTTGGTTAATTAACTGACTTTATGCCTATATATATTTTGACAATTTTAGTTCGGTAAAGTCGATTAATTGTCTGTCGGTAAGTTGGTTAATTTTTATGGGCCAAATCTCTTTTTGCCCAGCCTATTTTTATGGGTCAAATCCCAAATTTGTTGTTTTTCGGCCTTTTTTTTTTTTGCTAAATAACTGTTTTATTGAACATGTTTATAAGCACCCTTAACAAATTCGTTATCTTATATTATTAAAAATTTTCACTAATATAGATGAAATTAAATGAGAACCGACTAATATTGCTAGGACGCTGCCCTACCATACTTTGGTCTTTCTCTAAATAAAGATACTGATAACTATATGTTTAAGTCGGTTTAGTTCGATTAAGTGACAAAATTAAAACTATATCGATTAACTGAACCGAACTGACGTTGGTATAAATTTTTTATTCCAATACCGATAGCCGGAAGTCTATAGAGACAGTAGGCAGTTGATAGTGGTTCGGTAACAATTGGTAGGCATAATCGGATATTTTGCCCATCCCTGGTTGATTGGCTTCGGTTTCTTGACGCTAATCACTATATATGTTAATTTACAAATTATCAATAATTATCAAGGCAAACATTATATAGAATGAGTAAAATGTAAAATCTTTTGGAAATATTTTATCATATTAAAATATGGGATTGAAAGTCGAAACTCTTTTTTAGGGCGAGTTAAAAATTCTAAGCAAAAAGCTAACATTATTGGATTCCCCTACAAGGTATTTATCCGAGCAAGTAAATGGACAGATAGGCTTTGGATTCCCTACAATCCCTGTTTCGGCACCAAGTGTTTTCAAGTATTTATCTAAGTAATGTTTAGACAGATAGGCCTTATCGAGTCTCATAGTCCATGCCTTGATTGCAAAGACAATAAATTGTAGGAAATTTTCAATTGTAGAAGATTTTGATTCAAGTTACCTCCTGTAAAAAAGAAACTTTCTAATTATGATTCGGGAGAAAAATGCTTGGCTAATAAATAACTTACTTCCTGGTCTTTGACCCCATCGGCCATCAATCACTACGAACGCTCCCGAGCAGTGCAATAAGATGTGTTTATTTATCTTTCTCTTGACTCGAATGGGAGCATGTTTGATTTGAAAAAGGAAGAGTGTCTAGGGTTGGGCTAAGAAGGTCCCTTTTCTTTTATTTTTATTATTATTATTCATTAGAGCTACTTCACAAGACTTGCCATGATAAGGAAGGAGGGAACAAGAACACTTGGAGAGTGCAGTACACCGGAGAGTTGTATGCTGCCAACACAGTATGTATATTCAGCTCATGGAGTTGTACCACAACGCATCTGTCTGATTATGTGTTTAGGCAGCAAGATGATATTAATAAATGAAGGCTAAAAGGGGGGTATAAGAGATATATGGGTCCATTTGGTTCAATTGGTGAAGAGGATATATTACAGGTGGGCTTTGATCAGGCCAACGTTTGGGGAGAGCTGAACCCAATGAGCAATGAAAGTGTAAGTCTGAAACAGAATTAGTTTTTGCATATATCGGAGAACAAAAATGTTTGAATGTTGAAATTATTGGAGAGGGCTGAATTCATTGAGAATGAGTGTTCCTTTATTTGGTAAGGTATGGACGAAGGATAAAATGTACTAAAGGAACCATAAAAGATAATGATGTGAATCAAATACCCATTTTGTGACTAACCATGAATTTATAATTCATTCACTTGAAAACAAAGACTGTTCACAGGCTACATGAAAACCAGTCATGCTCAAAACATACAAAAGCCATTCAAGCCTTGTTGGGTGCTCTAGATCGAGACTGAATGTACTCGAAAGAGCAATGCTACTCTTCACGCCTATTTTTCACACCAATTTCATATCGGTTGACGTAGCGTATTTTAAGTGATTTTTTTTTTTTTTTTGAAGTGTTTGACATAGAAAGCCATTTAAAACATGTCACATCAGCCGATATGAAATATGTGTGAAGAGTAGCATTACTCTACTCGTAATCATTGTCACCACAAGTAACGTTATTTTTCACACTAGATTTTAACACCAGCTTCACACCGATTGACGTGTCATGTTTTAAATGACTTTTCATGTCAACCATTTTAAAAAAAAAAAAAAAAATTAAAATGTTAGCTGATGTGAAAATTTAGTATGAATAGTAGCATTACTCTTTCAGCCAAATAACATAGAGACAACAAGAAAATAGTAGTCATCAGCCAACTAAGAGGGAAGAGCACATCAAACTTTCCAATCATATGAAATCAACTTTGTTTATGAACACTTACCGTATAATTCACATCAAACCAAAGTTAATTACAATGATACGCAGACAAGCAAAGCCTTTTGTCAACATCTTCTGAACCCTAACAACTTTTTTTTTTTCCTTTAACAGTTGCTTTCTACAAGTACATAACAACTGCATTCAAACTGCCAGTGAAAAATACTCTACAGGGGACCAAAAGTTTCACTACCAGAGAGCCTCTTCATAACATTACTCATGTACATAGCTCAAACTGTAAAAATCTTCCTCACTTTCTTCATCTTCCTTCGGCATATGGGACAAGTACCAGCCTCTTCTGCAATCCTGTAGAGTTTAAAGATTTGAACAGAATTTCGACAAGTTGCAAATGGTTGGAAACAAAATCATATGTGACATTAATGAGCATCAAATGCATGTACAGCTTATGTTTGGAAAATATCTGCATAGGTTGCAGTGGAGGACTCAACAATTTAATTGTAATGCTTAATAGTCTGTATGTATTATTGTTGGAAACTGAGATATAAAGTGTAGGCATTAGATGACCTAATGCGCTTTCCGCTTAATTTAGGCCTTATGGATGCAACTCAAACATAATAAGCTTTAATCCCAACATATTGGGATTGGATCCATGAACCTTTTCCAAGTACATGGGTTTGCCTACATGTATCAACCATCTATTGCTACTCACCTCAAAATCCAAAGTCAAAAGTTCTCCTATCTAGATTCCTTAAAATAGAAAGTGCGGTTCTATTTACCTTGTTGCGCAAGTAAAACAGGAAGCACAGTGCCCACATGGAAGAAAGAAGCAGTCTCTAGGGGCATCAAAGCAAATGACACATAGACGCGGGGATTGTTGATGTTTTCCCCTTCTGTTATTTGCTGTCCTTCAGTACTGATTGCTGCAAGGTGCTCTTCGGGATCCTCCTCATCATGTGAAACAGAATCATAAGATGAACCCCAACTTGAAACGTCATCATCTTTGTGCAAAAGCAATGGGACTCGTTCAGTTCCCACTTCCTCTGCTTGAAAACCTAATCTATCATCTTCAGCTGGAGTTTGGGACATGTTGAAGAATCTGAAGGCAAGTAAGATGAGGACAGTCATTACACCTGCATGCAGAAGAGGTGAATATGAATATGGATATTTCCTTATTTCTGCCATTAGAAGGATATAAATGCAAGTCAAAAGAACCTGATCCAACAAAATATGTGATCCATCGAGGTCCATAAGACAGTTTGACATACCACTCATCAACAGTACCCTGAGAGAACCAAAACATGTCCATATTCTCATAAAAATTAGAAAGTTTTTATGATTGGGATCCAAAGAACATATAAACTTCACAAAGCAATGGAAGTTGCATAGTACTTGTAAAATTCAGAGAGTGGGAGTCTTTTACCTCTTTAGGATGTGGAGAAGTTAAGACAGCAACATTTGTTCCTAGAAGAAAAAGCTTCAAACTACATAAATGGTTACCCAGGGAGCACTTGTAATATGCCTGAGTTGTGTTATAGAGGAAAGCATTTATGGTCACCGTCAACTCTACCTGTATGATGCAGCATTATAGCAGATAAATTATCTAATAATCTGATGATGTCTGTGTGTAAATGAAAAATGTTAAACCATAACCATCAAAAAGATGCTTAATAAACCAGAAAGAATCCATCCATTTGCTGTTTTAAACTTAAAAAATGATTACTAGCAGCAGGTGTTGAGTCTCTTTGGTTGCAGGAGTCTAACAATGTACCTCTATGAATATTTTAAATAAATATACAAATAGGGAATATAGTTTTTTCATTAGGATATATGAAATGATCAATTTCACTAGGGAGTTTCAGTTATATGGCTCTGGCCAATTCTGTATCCTACCTCTCATTGTGCAATATATAGTAGACTTTTTTGGATGGATTACTGGCACAACCCAATGGTAAACTTATAATATCACAAGGGTTTTAAGCTTTCACACAGTAATCATTTGGCACAGGTGGAAATGACCAAATCAGCTGAGGGACCCCATGGAATGATATTTACAGAAGCAGCAGTCACGCCTTTTCCAGTGATTACTGTAAGGACATTTTTCCTTTCCCCCTTGGGAAAGAGGTGGGTGGGGGAGTATCTACATACTCACAGTATCCGTCTTATCCTTGACATTGATTTCTTCTGGTAACTAACTAAATGGGAGATTTGGTAAAATAAAGTTCCACAGAATCTGTCAGTACACTACATTAAAACTTGTCACCATATATATCTCGTTAAACTAACACTACTAAGCATGTGCCCTGGCCTATAATACAATCCTAAAAAAATTCATAGGCGCAGATCTTGCCATTTTGCATATACTAACAAGAAGCTAAAAAAAGTAGTAAAAGGATTTTGTAGTGATAGGGTGCAGTAAGTATTTTAACAACTACCTCGACCTCCTCGGAATTCAAGTTCCCCACTGCAATATAGTAATAGGAGGACTCTGAAATTTTCTGTTGGATCTTACCACTTCCTGCCATGTAGATGGGTTTTAAACATCTTAACTCATGCCAATGGGGGGAATAAAACTAATATTAATGAAATTTACCATATATAATATTCCAAGACAAAGTTGTATTAGGATAGGATGGGTCCTCTATCCATTCAACGAGGCTTTCTCTACCTGCAGATTTAGACAAAATTTAAGACGAGATATATAAAAAAAAGAACATCATGTTAGTACCAATGTTTCTGTTTAACTATGCATTCCAACTACTAGTTAAGCATAAATCCAAAACCTGATTGATCATCCTATAGTAGGACATAGCTCCGCTCCAGCTTATTGTGTACTAGAAATGTAAAGTTACTTGATGTTCCACTTGTGAACTAGTTGGATCCCATCACCTGGGACATATTTTCAGCTTACTGTGTAATTATCAATGTAGAGTAACTTGATGTTCCACTTGTGAACTAGTAAGATTCTTATGTGCATTTGCTATACGTCATATAACTGTACTAGATGCAATGAAAGGTCTAAATTGAATGGCAACCTTAAAACTGAAAAATTTGAAGCTGTTCCAGAAATACTTTTCCTGTTCTTCCAGCTATTTAATTTTGATTGCACTAAAGAGTCTACCGAGGTAAAAACTGGTATGTAATTAAAAGTAAGCATTTCATTCTAAACTAAAAAGAACGAACAATACTATCAAATTTAAGGATCAAGAAGTTGGAATTTGGAAACTACCTTGTGCAATCACAAGGGATAAAGGCGAGGAACCTGGAGATTTTACATTGTATAAGATATCCACTCTTGATCCTTTGTTTAGGAAGTATAACAACTCCTACAACATGAGAAGCACTCCAAATTTTACTCCATCAATCCAAACATCTAGTATGCTCTCAGTGTACAGCTCATGCACATCTATTACTTAGAAGTGCAAAAGAGGAATGTGGCAAACAATTGAAATTTCAATTTAACAATGCAGAAAAAAGGATTAAGAAAGATAAAGTATAGGTAGTGGGAAATGTGCCTTGTTGAAAGTGGCCGGTACAAATGCATTATGTGTTTCAGTCCAGGTGATCTCAATATCCAGGGGAGGAGGTTTATAAAACCCATATAGCATTGGCCCAGGTTTTGGCTCATCCATTTCCTCAGCCTGTTTGCAAACAAAATGAGATCAGTGCAGAGCAATTGTGGCAGCAGAATCAAGAAAAATACTAAATGAGAATAGTATGATGAACAAATTATCTTAGTTTCATCCCCAAAAAAAAATCTGATTACCTTAATAGACTGCACAAAGAAAGGGTTAGTAGGTATTAGGCGTGAGCAATTCGGTCCCAAGTGTGTATTCACAGATCCATAAAAACCGAAAATCAGAGTCATGGATGCTGCTGGTGAGGAATACAAAAACCAAAACTGAACCAAATCAGCAAGATTCTTAAGTCATGAGAAATCAATTAATCATAAGGTATGCGATAAAAAAATAAATGGAAAGGTGAAGACTCTGCTTTTTTCTTTGAAAAATGTTGAGAAAACCATTAACAAATTTGAAATCTTTAGGTATCAGACCACTTTTTCTTATACAAGCAAAATTACAACATCTGCTCTGGTATACCCAATACAACTACATTGCTAATCAAAATACTTATGTTTTTCCAGGCCAGAAAAGAAGAGGTTTTTTTTTTTTTTTTTTCCGGTCAAAATTTCATTTCATATAGCTTTTGCTCAATTTTCCTTGCATGCAACTTAGGGTCCATTTAGATCTTGGAAACAACGTGGGAGAGTGAAGAAAACGACGAATAAATAATCTATAAAAGGGTCAACCATTTAAGCATTCATATTTCTTGTTTTTTTTTGGGATGGATATTCAATTTCGTTTAGCTAGAAAGGAATCAATATGATAACTATTTTCCTTTCATTTCCCCATTCGTCCAGATTTAGACAGTGAAAACAAATATAACATTGATAATTTATCTTTTATTTTTTTTTAAAAAAAGAAGAAGAAGAAGAGAAGAAAATGTAAATGAGGATGAACTGACCAAAGAACCAAAAGGTGACAAGCACGACAAGGCAAGACCACACATCATCCCTCATCTCAGGAGACGCCGCATCAGGTATCGATGTGTTCATCCGATAGGATACAATAGAAGGCCTATGTTGTTGGCGGTTGAGAAGGAAGTGATGGTGGTGGTGGTGGTGATGATGGAGGCGAGGTGGTGGGTGATAGCTGTCTCCATTTTCTTGTCGTTCATTTTCTACCACTTCTTCTTCTTGAACCTGTGAAATAGAGGCCGAAGAAGAAGATTGACCATCGGTGGAAGTTGTAGCAGAAGAAGACGAAGCCCAGGTCCAGGTTCATGTTGGCTATGTTCTGTTCTTCCATTCTTAAAGGAATTAGATTTGGCAAATGGGGTTCCTATGAAACTGTGTATGAGAAGCCAGAGCTAAAATAGATACACGAGTTTATATGCTTAAACTCATAAGAAAGGAGAACCCAATAACCCAACCTCTTTTTCGCTCTTCTTACCATCAAAACTTTGGCATGAATGAGCCATGGAAATGCAAGGGCGGTGGTGGAGTGGCGCTATGACACCCACCAAGCAGTCCTCTCTCATATTCTTTCTTTTCTATTCCAGGAATGTTAGGTTGAGTGACAGTTAGTTGGTTGTGTCCTATCCTTTCTGCTTCAAATATAAGTTGGAACTGCTGCCAATCAGAAGAATTCTAGGAAACTACTCCAGCCAACAATGGCCCTACTTTTGGGCACAAAGAATTAAAAGGTGAGAGTTGAAGGAAATTGACTCAATGAGGATGTTGATGTGTTACATACCTCTAATTTGGAAAATGGGTCTGCCATAAAACAGAGCCCATCATTAGGGTGCCAATTAACCGAACAGCCAGCCATTGTCAATAGTGTTTTGACCAAGAAGTGAAAGTCACGAGAATATTAAAAAGCTCAACAATATTCTTACATTACATACATATATATCTTGCTTGGACTTTAAAATTGATCTGGAAAGGGTTGTTCTTCAAAGATGCATGTCAACTAAGCTAAAATAACCAAGAAAGTGGACCTGTTAATTATCTGTCACAGTAAATATACAAACACATAATGTGCATCAATCCAGAATCCAACCAATAGAGCTAACAAATCAAGGGATAACATATACTGATACATTAATATATCTTCCAAAGCTGTAATTTTTATTATTACTTCTATACATTATCTTTTGATTCTTGTTTATTTTTTTGTCTATTCCTTTTTCAAATTAGTCTTACAGATTTAATGATATATTTTTTTAAAAAATTGGTGTAACATTCTCATAATAATATCACACCAATTGACGTGAAGTATTTTAAGTGACTCCTGTCGTCGCTTAAAAAAAAAACCCAATTAAAGCTCGACATGAAGGTAATAAATGAACAAAATGTTTCATTATTCCAATTTCCAAGGCTGGCTTCACAACAAGCAAGTACTGATTGGGAGCCCAAAATGGGCCCATTATCCAATTGGTAGGCCCAACTTCCTTTGAGTCCAAACCAACAACCAAAAAGGAAAAAGACAAAACAAGCTACGTGTCAAGCAGCACCAACCAATCGGATCGAGCTAAAACACACAACAAGCTACGTGTCAAACGCAGATTAGATCGGCATACATGTTTTCGCTCCTATATAAGACTATAGAGGACGGACTAGCGGGCGAAACTGAGGAGTGAGATTTTGCAGCAGGGATTAAGAGATGGCAAAAACGACGGCGTTTCTTCTCTGGACTATCGTCCTCTTCGGAACCCTAGCTCTCATCCAGGTAAAAAATAAATTCCCTTATTTCTCTAAGCCTCGATTCTGATCCGATCAGATTAATCTTAAAGCGTAAAAGAATTCCCAAAATTCTTGAACAGGCATAGGCTACGTTGAAGATAGATCTTATAAAAACACATAGAAAAGTTACTTGTCTCGTTCTATGTATGGAATTCATAAGTGATTGATGTTTCAGGCTAAGAAGTCGAAGGAAGATTTGAAGGAAGTGACTCATAAAGTTTACTTTGATATTGAGATTGCTGGAAAGCCAGCTGGTATGCTCTAAAATACCTTAGCAATTTTCGTTCAATAATTTCTTTTTCTTTTTCTTTTGGAATTTTTCCGAATTAATGTATGCCCGTTTAATTGCAATATTTAATGTTAAGTATGTAGAATGAGATTTAGGGATCAGAACATTCATCATATAGTAGAGTTCTTAAAATTGTAGTCATTATTTTTATTAAATGGTTCAAATTCTCTACAGGTGGCAAAATCTGAACCATTTATAATTAAAAAAATGGAATTGTTTTTTTTTATTATGAGCATCTCTTTATACTCTATAAATTCAATATTTCGAAAACATACATTATTTCTTTTTATAAGTAATCGGAATATCAATAAAAGGCGAAAAAAGTAACTCTGGTACAATACTTAGCTTGAAGGAGAAAAAAGAACAAGAAAATCATGAAAACTAAGAAAATTAGGAAAGACAAACACAATTGTCCAAAGGTAGAGAGTATACTCTACCACCATCCTCTCGTGGTCGTCAAAACTTCTATAATTTCTTTCCCTCCAAAAAATATATCACAAAAGCTGTCCAAAAACATGCATTATTACTTTAAGAGTATTGTAGTATTTTGTTGAAGCCATGTTGGAATTCTCTGTTTTACTTGAATACACCTTAGAGAGATGAGTGTCAAAAGTTTTTCACCCAACACCATGATAGGTTTATTGAAAAATATCAAAGTGACAAAGTCAAGGACATAATACTGTTTTGATACTCTTTTATCTTTGTGATGTGTGATCTTTCAGGTCGAGTTGAGATTGGTTTGTTTGGGAAGGCGGTTCCCAAAACCGTAGGTATGGTTGCATACATCTAATTGGAAGACACTGGATTAGATATAGTACATCCTTTCAAACTTTATACGTAATACAACTAGTTACTTACACCCTTCACTTTTATTTGCAGAAAACTTCCGAGCACTCTGCACAGGTGAGCTAGTGAGTCGTGACCTCGGACTCTTTGCATTTTCTTTTTTTTTCTTTTTTTTTTTCGTTGTTATTTTTGCAGTTTATGTTCAGATCAAATTTCCGTCTCTTACACATTTGTTTCAGCTGGAAATATGTTATGTGGTATTTTTCGTTTTGGGGTTCACCAATGAACTTTAGCTCAAATGGTACTTCCTCCCTTTGTAGCAAGGTGGATGGTGAGGTCGTGGGTTCAAGTCCCACTGAGTGCATGTGTAACTTACCAATAAAAAAAAAATTAAAAAAAAAACATTTTGGGGTTCATCATGGCCAATGTGTTAAAACTATGCATAACTCAATCTTCAAAGTCAATTACAACTGAGTGTGTGCAGTTGAAGAGCGTAAAGTATTTGTGAGATAATACTGCATGTAAAAATTATACAATGCCCCATTGCCACCCTCCCCTCAAAAAAATTGAAAATGGAAATGCAGATTTATGAGGGAAGCGGTAAGGATTCAGGATTGAATCATATCTTGATCTTGGCCTGATTGCAGCAAATGTTCGTAGAAGTTAGTTTATACCACCTTTTTTTAATCATTTCAGGGAGAAAGGTGTTGGACAGAGTGGAAAACCTCTCCACTACAAGGGTAGTACATTCCACAGGATTATTCCCAGCTTCATGATCCAGGGAGGTGATTTTACACTGGGTGATGGAAGAGGTGGAGAATCAATCTATGGAGAGAAGTTCGGTGATGAGAACTTCAAGCTGAAGCATACTGGACCAGGTAGGATTAGCCTCCTCCTTCCAACATGCCCACTCCCTAAATCGAGTAATCCTGGAACTAATATTCCTTTGTTTTTTTTTTACTGTGTACAGGGTTTCTGTCAATGGCAAATGCTGGCCCTGACACAAACGGTTCACAATTCTTCATTACAACTGTGACAACTAGCTGGTAATTAGATTTCCACCCAGATTTGATCGGAGAACAAATAATCTAATATATGTCTTTTGTTCATATACTCTGACAGATTTTTGTCAAAATTTTCTATTGAATATATTTGTTTGCTATTTTCTGTGGGGAGTAGAAGGCTTTTTGGAGTCATAGTTGTGTAGTGGACATGGATCAGATCAGCAGCATATCAACTTGCACTTCTAGCACCCAAGAGAAACCTTGTCCTTACCCTCACAACTTCCCACCTCCCTTCTCATTTTTTGTTGTGTGTGCGCGTGTGTTTGAGTGTGTGTGTGTGTGTGTGTGTGAGAGAGAGAGAGAGAGAGAGAGAGAGATGACATGTTTCTAAATGTCCCAACCTTTTTTTTATGACGTTGATCTCACTAAGGCCCCACTTGCCAGAACCGTGCCTCAGGTAATCCAATAGAATTCTTGGTATGGAATCTAACCAGGATGTCGAGTCTACGGCCCATCCCAAGTCTGCCCTCTTGACGATTAGGCTTCACCTGACGGGTTAAATATCCCAATCGTGATATGTGTAGATATGGATTTATCAATGCCATTATGATTTTTTTTTTTGGTACTAATCTTTGGATCAATTTACAGGTTGGATGGTAGACATGTTGTATTTGGAAAAGTGATATCAGGAATGGACGTAGTTTACAAGATGGAAGCCGAAGGAAAGCAGAGTGGCACACCCAAGAGCAAAGTGGTTATTGCAGACAGTGGTGAACTTCCACTATGATTGTCCTCTTTTATTTTCTTCGGACATATCTAGCAATATCATAGTTATCTTAATTTCCCCGTTCAGTTCCCTGTATGAGACCATTTCATATAAACCAGGTGATGTACTACTATGTATTTCATCTTAAAGTGGCTTTGCTTTTCTTTTCTTGACTGTTTTTTCCTCTCGTATTTAGTGGTAATAGCTGCTTTAGCTTGCATTTCCACTTCCTTATGAAGAAAAAAACAGGTTTTTGCACCAGCTTTTTTCACAGACCCTGTATCCAGCCTCATAGGATACGATACAACGGATTTGGCTAAAGTATAGGAAATTTTTTTAAATTTTTTCAACGATTCATATTTAATTCCAAATTTTTCATAAGAAAGAGAGTAGAATTAAATATGAATGTTGAAAAAAGTAAAAAATCATGACAAAAAAAAGGCCTAAATCATGGGTCTCTTTCCTGAGGTTGTTTAAAGAACGATACTGATCAACCTGAGCGTTTATCGTTCTCCAGGCCCTATTATCTTGTTTCTTTCTTTCTAGAAATTTATCTTAATAATTGCTTGATATCTCTAGGATGGTGGATTTTATGTATGCAGAGAACATTGTGATTTGTAGTCACTATGCAAATCCCTTTCGTGGCCATCTTTAGAATTTTATCCCAATAATTGCTCCATATGCGTTGGATGGGGGATTTTATGTATCTTCAAAAGGACATCTTCTTAACAGGAAAAGAAAGGGGGAATACTTTCGACACCAGGAAAAATTACTTCACCACCACTAATGTCCGTTTGGTTTAGCAGTTTTCAAACGTGCTATTTTTTTGATAAAGATAATGTAAAGTCAGGAGTTTAAGTCTTGCTTTGCTGAAAAACACAATAAAATTATAATTTGGCCTATAAAATTATGCATTTTAAAACAAATGCACCCATTGCCTCTAGTTTGAAAACATGTTTTTTCTATGTTTTCCAAACTATACTTTTTTAAAATGCATTCCCATACGGGATATTTTTTGTGATTTCGTTTTAAAAAAGGCGTTTGACTTGAGAAATTGTGAGTCAAACGCATTCTAAGATTGAGGTTCGTAATTCAAAGTAAGGGTTTAAATCGCACTATATAGGTGAATAATACTCGTATTTTGCATCACCATCCGCACTTTGTGGAATCCGCCCATAACTGCACATGTTCTTTTGTTTTTATTTTTTGTATTAATTGCCCGTGACATCCGCTTTGCATTTTTGGCTTCTGTTAAGCTTTCTTATTTTTGTTCTTTTTTTAAAAAGAAAAAGAAAGAAAGAAAGAAAGAAAGCTTTTATGAGCTTTTTTAGATGGGCCTATCCAATTTTTGAACTAAATACACTTGTAAATTGTAATATGAAAATCCAAATTGATTTGTAAACATTGGGTAATACAAATATTTATAAATTGAATTCTAATCTGAAAAAAAAAATGCTTCTATTTAAAAACTTCGGGTAATACAAGTAATTTGAAAGAAACTAACAAATAAATTGACTTCAATTACCTTAAAATAATATTCTTGGCTGGATAGTGAACACACAATGTCAATTTAATGTTTTAGTGACATTTCAAACTACCCAGCCAAAATTAGTTAATACTTCAATTACCTTGAAATGAGCTTTTTGGGTGTTATACGCACTTTTTTAGGCTCCTTAAACGCACACCAAAATAAGCCCTAAATGCATGAAGCACGCAGTAGCAACCAAATCAATAAGCAGCATTGCAACAACCAAAGCACCCATAAAAGTACAAATCAATTTAAATTAAAACATAATGACACCTATAAGCCTCTATGTTGTACACATGTAGTTTCAATTTGTTAATAAAACTTACTAGTTGAAAAGGTGTTCTTAACGTATGAACCCAAGCCACACTTTTCAACAAGTGAAGCTTGTGTTGATGTGAACATGGAGTAACGTTAGAGATTATTTTTTATCCTTCCAAAGTTGATGTAACTTTTAAAATCATCATGGGATCAAAATTTAATAGTGACACGATGCTTTTTGACATTTTTTAAATGCTAGAAATCAGTGTATAAACGTCATTTTTAGGCATATCAAAAGTGACGTTATTCCGTCTGACGAGATTTGGGTTTTGGATGTTTAATAAACACAATAAAAATTTGAAATTTGTTGACGTACATTTCTCGAAACACTAAGAAAATTTTTAGCGTTTATAATACAAACACAAGATTGATTTAAGCATCGGAGAGCTCTTCTACCCACACCTACTCATGGCATACAGGTACAGATTGACCCCGCACTACCGGGTGCCAGAAAACTGTCCTAACATGCATTAAATAAACATCTTGACCATTTTTTTTGTTTGTGATCTTATCCCTCTATCCCTATATTTGGAAATAAATCAAATATTCACCCTTGTGTGCTGCTAATATGGAACAAAAACTATTAATAGGGATAGACAGCAACACCAACATATCAAAGATAGACTTTTTGCTATAAATACGTATACACTGCAAACATTCCAAGCAAGACGAGAGAAGCAGGAGAGAAAGAGTAGAGGTTGTGTTATTTTCAATACAGATTTCTTCTTCTTGTCTTTATCCGTTCATCCAAATATTGTAAGAGTTTCGATAGATGGAACTCCAAGTCTTATCATTCCCAATCCTTTTCTCCTTCTTGCTGTTTATGTTTATGGTACTGAAAATAGGGAAGAGATTCAAAACCCACCACTCTTTAAGTCTACCCCCAGGGCCATGGCAGCTACCCATCTTTGGAAACATGCACAACTTTTCTGCAGGGTGTCCACCTCATCGTGCCTTGGGAGACTTGGCCAAGAAACATGGACCTTTGATGCTACTTCGCCTTGGAGAAGTTTCCACTGTTGTGGTTTCATCTGCTGAGTATGCCAAAGAGGTGATGAAAACCCATGATGCTATCTTTGCATCAAGGCCCAGTGTTCTTTCCTCAGAGATCTTGTCATATGATTGTACAAGCATTGGCTTTGCACCCTTGGGGAATTACTGGAGACAGCTACGAAAAATTTGTGTTCTAGAGCTTTTAAGTCCAAAACGTGTTGAATCTTACCGACCACTTCGAGAAGAAGAGCTATCAAATTTCATCAAATGGATTGCTTCACAAGCTGGATCCCCTGTCAATCTTTCCAGCAAAGTGTTTTCAACAGTGTATGGTATTACTTCAAGGGCGGCCTTTGGTAAAAAATGCCAAGACCAAGAACAGTTCATACAAATTGTGAAGGATGTTATCGAGTTCGCATCAGGTTTCAATATTGCAGATTTCTTTCCCTCTATTAAACTGCTTCATGTGATCAGTGGGGTGAGACCTAAACTTGAGAAAATGCACAAGAAGCGGATAGGATTATGGAAAAGATCATCACTGAACATAAGGCAAAGGCAACAACAAAAGCTGCAGGAAATGATGCAACAGAAGAAGATTTGGTAGATGTTCTCCTAAAATTTCACGAGCACGGTGACAGTGAGTTTTCCTTAACTAACAACAACATCAAGGCTGTAATCCTGGTAATTATATTCACCTTCTTCGATCTGATATGATAGATATCATGCCTTGGTTATAACTGCTTATTAACTCAAACTTGTTTCCATTTCAGGACATTTTTTCTGCGGGGAGTGAGACATCAGCCATAACCATAATTTGGGCAATGTCAGAAATGATGAAAAATCCAGAAGTGATGAAGAAGGCACAAGCTGAGGTGAGGGAAGTGTTTAATAGAAATGGGAGGGTTGATGAAACCGCCATTAATGAGATGAAATATTTGAAGTTACTTGTGAAGGAGACCCTGCGAGCACACCCTCCGTCTGCTCTGTTACTTCCAAGAGAATCTAAAGAGAGGTGTGAAATCAATGGGTATGAAATCCCTGCAAAAACTAAGGTAATTGTAAATTCGTGGGCAATTGCAAGAGACCCAAAATATTGGACTGAACCTGAGAGCTTTATTCCAGAGAGATTCCTAATTGATAGCTCTCTTGACTACAAGGGGACTAATTTCCAATATCTCCCATTTGGAGCTGGAAGGAGGGTATGCCCAGGCTATACATTTGGCCTTGTCATGGTTGAGTACGCAATTGCTCTGCTTTTGTACCATTTTGATTGGACTCTTCCCAATGGAATGACGTATCAAGATCTGGACATGACTGATATAGCCGGCGCTACAGTTGGAAAAAAGGAAGATCTGCTCTTGATTCCAATACTTCATGATAATCCCTTGCCGGTTGAATAAGCTCCAGCATGATTCTTCTGGTAGATATAGTTTGTATATATATGATGATTAAATAGTTGGAATAAGATCTCAACTTTGTATTTGTATTTGGGTTAAGAACTATATATCTAATGCCATGTTACATCTTCCCCATTACTCTAATCCTTTCCATCTAACTTCGCGCAACAACTGCAGCATGATGAACTGACGATCGACACAATGACTCTGTTTGTTAACATGTTTTTAAGTTTGAAAAAGTGATGTTCTTGTTTTACAAACAGAAAACAAAAAACGTTGGACAAAATATTTTAGAGAAAGAGTAATAATGTTCATTCTCACACCTATTTATTACATTCATTTACACCGTTATTGTGACGTATTTTAATTGATTTTTTTATGTCAACCACACTTTTTTTTTTAAAAAAAAAAAAAAAAGTTACTCAAAAGACACAATGTCAACCGGTGTGAAATGAATGTAATAAATTGACGTGAAAAATACCATTTCTCTTTAGATAATAGGAAAAAAAAATGCAAAATTAGTCTTTGTGATTTGCTTGATTTGTAATTAGCTCAAAATGAACACAAGGGTCCCGGAACTATGCAAATAATAATAATAATAATAATTTACTCTGTAAGTCAAATTCCGTCCACAGACTAAACAGATTTCATTTGTATGACAATGACTTAAATAGAACACGTGACATAATTTTATTGGTTTTGATATGTCACACTATCAAAATTTGTTAATTCAGTGGATGAAATTTGGTTGTAAGAAGTAAATTGTTTTTTGGTACATCTCGAGGAGCTCTAAGTT